>LNAC01000814.1:104206-114296 GCA_002007465.1 Ailurus styani
CCAGGTTGTACTCTCTCTCTCTGTGTCAAATAAATAAATAAAATCTTAAAAAAAAAAAAGCTTTAAAAAAAAAATCTGAAACTTTCTCCAGAGCAATACTTAAACCCTGAGGCTGAGAGAGCTTTGAGTATATTTAGAATTGTCCACTTTTTCTGAGTTTTTGGTTCCAAATATCTAATGTAAATGATGATTAACACTGTAAAAGAGTCCAGTAATATAAGTGACTTTCATCAATTCTGACAAATTCTATTTTCCTTTGTATTAGTAGTTTTCTAGAGCTGCCATAACAAAGTACCCTAACCTAGTGGCTTAAGGAGAAATTTAAAAAAATAATGATAATAATATAAAATAAAAATAAATAAATTAAAAATGCATTATCTCACAATTCTGGCTAGAAGAGGCCAAATTTAAGGTGTCAAAGGGTTGGTTCTTTTGGAGGGCTTGAAGAAGAATTTGTTCCATGTGTCCTCTCTAGCCTCTGGTCAATTGCTGGCCATGTTTAACATCTCTTGGTTTACAGAAACATTGCATCTTCATAGTCACATAGCATTCTCCCTGTGTGCATCTGTGTCTAAATTTTCCCTTTACATAAAAATACCAGCCATACTGGAGTACAGACCCATCCTACTCAGTATGATTTCACGTTAACCAATTATATCTGCAACAACCCTATTGACAAATAAGGTTGTATTCTAAAATACTGGGGATAGGACATCAAAATTAGCATTTTTTTTTTTTTTGGCGGGAGCACAATTTAACATATTACNCCTCTCTGCCTCCTTGTGATCTCTCTCCCTCTGTGAAATAAATAAATAAAATCTTAAAACAAACAAACAAACAAACAAACAAACATATTACACCCTTAATATGCGTTGGCTTTTCTTGATGGAGTGCCATTTTGCAAGTATCTTATATATATTCTTTTAAAGGTTTATATTTGGGGCACCTGGGTGGCTCAGTCATTTAAGTGTCTGACTTTGGGGCGCCTGGGTGGCTCAGTGGGTTAAAGCCTCTGCTTTCGGCTCAGGTCATGATCTCAGCGTCCTGGGATCGAGGCCCGCATCGGGCTCTCTGCTCAGCAGGGAGCCTGCTTCCCCCTCTCTCTCTGCCTGCCTCTCTGCCTCCTTGTGATCTCTCTCCCTCTGTGAAATAAATAAATAAAATCTTAAAACAAACAAACAAACAAACAAACATATTACACCCTTAATATGCGTTGGCTTTTCTTGATGGAGTGCCATTTTGCAAGTATCTTATATATATTCTTTTAAAGGTTTATATTTGGGGCACCTGGGTGGCTCAGTCATTTAAGTGTCTGACTTTGACTGAGGTCATAATGTCAGGGTCCTGGGATGGAGCCCTATGTCATGCTCCCCTCTCATCAGGGAGTCTGCTTGTTCCTCTGCCCCTCCCTGCTCTCTCTCAAATAAATAAATAAAATCTTTTTTAAAGGTTTATTTTCCTTTGTTATTCAATATTTCACAGATATGTATATGCTCATTGAAAAACAAAGACACCTTAACAAACCCAACATCAAATCCTGGGATTTCTAACAGGAGGAAAATTATGCATCCCAATACCAAAGAGTATTAGTCTTTCTATTATTTTTGACTTAAAAAAGAAAGGGTTTGGGGGAGGAGTTGGGTTTTGCTTCTAGAAATTTTATTCCAAGTTTTATTTGTTTATGTGTTTATTTACCCTACTTATTCATTTGTTTATTTGTTTTTTGATGAAGCTACTTTCACCTAAGTTGTTATAAGGTCTACACCAAAAAAAAAAAAATTCAGCTATACTTGCTTGTTTTTTATTTTTAGGTCTAACTCATACACTGAGGTCTTCTATGAGAAACTTGGGACTCAAGAAGGAAACATCAATTATTCAGAGCTAGGGATCTAGTCCATGTAGAACCAAGTACTCATATAAGAGCCAGATTCTTCCAATGTTCCTTCCTTTTCACAATGGATACAAATTTATATCTAGTCTTATGCTGTTTCTACCATAACTTCTGCTCATAACATTCATGGATGGCATGTGTTTCCCTCCAATGAAACAAGAGGGTGCTTATAGATAGAGAGGTCTATACTGAGGCTTAGTATCACCCCCATTCTTCCCCTAACACTGTGTTGACCATGCTTAATGCTCTGCAGAGTGGCTGCTCAAGACTGACTTGAAAGTAGTAACAGATGATGTTATTATTTTTGATCTCAAGAGAACTAGCTTTTGATCTGTTGATTCACATGTTTGAGGGGAGTAGGAATATAGAATAGACCAAGTTTGTAATAGTGTAATGAGAATTGATTGTGAAGAATCAGATAATCTGGAGACTGACTCATTTTCTGATATTTTACTGATTAGGTAACCTCATTAGCGAAGTGATACTTGTTCTGACTACTCAGTTGAGAAGTTGTAAAGATGCAAAAGATGAACAATGTCAACATGTTTAGTGTCACAGAAAGGTCCAGCCATCACACCCAAGAATAACTGTGCTGGTTTCTATATGGTGTGGAACAGAGGGGCAGCAGAGCAAACTGAAGAAGGTAAAAAGATTAGTATGCATTATTTTGTCTTTCTATATGTTTGGAAGGGTAAGAAAACATATAAGCCTGGGGCCATATGTTTTATGGGACCAGGAGTTATTTACACATTAAACTGTTTGGTTCTTCACAATCTGAGGTTCTATGGGCACCAGTCTGGTGTCTCTGCTGGTGATGTTGAGGATGTGTAGATCAGGACAGGGTTAGACTCTCCAGCTAGTTCCCAAGAATTTGTGTGGAGCTCGTGATGAGGCTAACCCCTGGCAAAATTGGCATCTGCATCCAAGTGGTCTTAAGTAGCCATTCTCTTCCTTTTGTAATATACTTCTTATGCCCATGCATAATAGGTAATAGTAAGTACTTACATCAGAGAGTTGTCATGAGGATTAAATGAGATAATAGTGTAAGAATTTATACAGTCAGGCATATGGTAAGTACCCAATAATTTGCAACTAATATAGACATATGCATGTGTTTATACACAGTTGTTTACATTTGTATAAAGAGATTTAAGAATGGAACTGCCTTGGGAAAAGCCACCATCTTCTATGTGTGAGAATTGAATCTGCTGGGTACTCTGCTCCATCACCCTGACCTTCATAAAGGCTTAGCCACAGTGTAACAAGGCAGGTACAGTCAACTCTTATGAGACTGAGGGGACAGATAGATCCTTTACTTCTGTACCTAGGCAGTAGCTTTGGCCCACCTGACAGTAGCTTTGGCCCACTAAGACAGTAGACATCCCGCAGCGTCAGTCTGACATCTGACACTGGCCTTAAGTCTCAATTTATGTTTCTAAGACTTGGATAAACTTGTCCTTTCTCTCTCCCTCTCTCTCTCTCTCTCTCTCTCTCTCTCTCTCTCTCTCTCTCTCTCTCTTATTTCATTCACCTCAATTCATCTTCTCTACTAGGCTGTCTCACTACTCCTCTCCTTTCTTTGGACAGAGGAATTGAGATGTATCTTCAGAAAGGTACAAACTACAAAGGCTGAGAATCCAGACTTTAGTCCTTTTGGTTGCCCCTTGAATATAGTACAAGAGAAGACTGCAGAAGCAGGGCCTATTCTAAATGTGGTGCTTTATTGTAGCTAATCTTTGAATAATCCTGGTGAGAGATGAGATTGCCTTTTGTTTAAACATAAAGTATAAAACTCTGAAAATGGGAAACATGTCCCAAGAGGAAGAGCTAGAAAGGCGTGGTTTGAATGACATCAGTTAAGCTAACCCACTCTACTCTGTAACTCAACACATTTCAATTGTGTCATCAATTTATGTTTTAAATAAAAGTACCTATTAATAAAAAAGACCTTACTTATAATCCCCGAATTGCAGATTTACAGGTGACCAGCAAGAGATGGTTACCTTAGCAGGCAGTGATATTCTGGCTTCTAAAATTTCACTAAGGACTTACTTTACATAGGGCACCTTGCTAGAGAAAAGATTGAGTTTCTCGTTCTGTAGCGGTGTTGTTTGAGTCTTTGCCCCTTTTCTTGTCAGGAGATTTGATTCACCAGCAAGTCATCATTCACTTGCTGAGACTGAGATGTTCCCAAATAACCCACTTTTAGGGAATTGTAATTCCTGGTGTTAAAAAGTTTGCTTTCTACTTCAGGTGGCAAGAGAGTTTCTTTAATCATTCTGAGATAAGGATGCTCTCTGTACATCAATGTGGCAGGTATGGCCAATCATATTCACAGGTGTTATAGAAGATCTGAAGAGTCCTCACTCTCTGGGTCAGCCAGTAGAGTCATGATATTCAGCTTTTGGTTTGGATTTTAAACGCAAAGTCAGATGCACAGGTCTTATTTCTTCAATCATGTAATCAATCATAAAGAGAAAGCAAATCTATGCTAATATGTACTGGAAGCTCTAAACCATGAAGCCACATCATTTTTCTTTTGTTGTTTTCTTTTTCTGCATATGATTCTCTGGTATAGTTAATTTATACTATGCCTTAATATCTAAGGATCAAAATAATCTGACAAGGAGTGAGAAATTCAGACCTAGTCTGAATAGATTTGGATTCTGATAAATGATTCTACTTTAGTCCTCATTGGGAAGGGAAAAATCACTAATAGCAGAGATGCTGTTACTGTTTGGACTTGAGATCCTAGGTGGCCCACATATTGCTGGGTCACAGTCTTTATAAAGATAATCTCATCTCTGCTGCTCATTGGTCAGACTGGAACTTGGAAATATTGGTTGTGCCAAGATCAGGCAAACTTGGTGAAAAGATCTGATGTTCTACCAAAAATTCTGGCAGTAATGGAATAGGGTTAACCATGTGTGGTAAGACAAGGAATTGATGTAACCTAGAATTTTCCGGTAGACAGTGCAAGTCTCCAAACAATAGTTTATAATTCAGGGAATCTCAAGGGACCATGAGGAACATATCAATGGTAACTGAGAACAAAGAATGGAGATTAAAGAGGATGGCAGGGTACATCCTGTCTTCTGGGCAGGGTGATCCAAAGTCTGAGGGTCAGTACATCAGGAAAAGAAGCATTGACCAGTCAGGTGGGTGTTCAAGGCAAACTCAGGCCCATGGTCACAATATAATTACCCAACCCTAAGGTTACTACTTGGTTTTAGAGTCAGACAGGCAGTTGGGTGGACCTTATCCAATACTGGGACAAGGCAAAAATACTAAATCCCAAGAACCTTACACAGAGAAGATATTGGTGTTAGATACGTAGGTGTTGGACATTTCTATAATGGAGTAGGAATTATTTGGACTCCAGAATTGGAAATCAGACAGCCAATGAGCAAACTTAAAGAGAAAGAATAAATGCTTGCTTCTGATGTAAGTGATATACCAAAGCATTTGTGATGACACCAAGCCTACCTAGTGACAAACAACAGAGAAAGAATAATGTTCCTTCTTTCCATTATGTATGTCAAGGAAAGTTGAACTTTTTTTTTTCTGTCTGAAAGATGGTTCTATTTCTTGCATTCACTGGTCTTATTTATGATTTTTAACAATGATGAAATTTATAGACAAGAAAGAAGTCCTATTATTCTCCTTGAAAAGGGTTGCATCTCTAAATAAAGCAGGTATTTCTAAACAAGGGAGTACATGGCTGATGAATCCAGGTGCGCTTCATGTGACTATTTCCCACCCATCACCCTCTTCAGAAGGGAAAGCATGCACTTATTTTGTTCTGGCTGAACAGAACTGTTTACCTAGGAATGATGTGATATTATTTTATAATTTTCCTCTATGCTATAAACTTGAATGGAAGTTTAAATGAGAATGGGATGGGGTACTCTGTGAACCATCTCCAGAAAGTTGGAATGGTTACACATGCTTATGGAATTCAGGCTCTTGGGCCATAGCTGCCAAGAGCCAGGTGTTTACCTTTTATCCACCTGGGCCTCAGTTTACTCAAAATGAGAGGATTAGCCTAAACTATGTAAAAAAAAAAACCCTGTTCCCCTTAATTACATAGACCCATCCATAGACCTATGAAGTAGATATTAACACATTCTAGTTTATTAATATCAGAGCATTTCTATATGTGAGAATAATGTTAGTGATGTTAATCTCTTGTAGGTATTCCAGATGTCTAATAGATATTTAATGTGGGAGTAGTATTATTGCTGCCAAAATGAAATTGTGTGCCTTCTGTAAGCTGTTTAATGGTGATGGATGTGTTTAGAAGTGTGAAATATACATGCATTACATAATTCCCTATTTAGTTTTCTGGAGATTACATTTGTTTCAATAGCATTATATAGACTGTAAAGTAGCATCTAATTATATTCACTCTTTTTGGGAAAAATGATAGTCAATGATTTCTCCCCAACTGTCTAGCTTAATTTCCCTTATCAAGCTGTCTATTTTTGGATAATCAGTTCACTTCCCTACACCTTGGTTTCCTCTTTTGCTAAAATATTAAGGTTAGATTAGAGCAATATTTCCCAAAGGAGTTTTGTCTTTCCCAAAAGAAACAGTTGTATAGTCAAGCGTTTGGAAAATGCTGCATTCCATGCTTCTTCTCAGAAATCTGGCTTTCTCATCACACATGAGAGGCTCTGAGAAGTATGACAGGGAAGAAACCTGTTTAACTTTAGATCTCCCAGCTTATGTCAGATTTATTTAACTATGGAATTCTGTATTTCTGAGTCAATTAATAAAAAGCCATCAGATACAGTGACCTGGATTCACACTGAGGACACTTGATAGTATATAATTTCCAAGGTTTCTTGGACTGGATTCAAACTGTAGTTTTGTCAGAGGATTTTGAGGTCAGCGAAAATATTCTGTATGATACTCTAATGAAGAATACATATCGTCATACTTTTGAGCAAACCCATAGAATGTACAACACCAAGAGTGAACCATAAACTATGAACTTTGGGTGATAACATGTGTCGATGCAGTTTCATCAGTTATCACAAATGTACCAGTCTGGTGGAAGATGTTGACAATGGGGCAGGCTATGCATGTGTGCGGCCAGGGTATACAGGAAATTGGTGCCTTCTCAATTTTGTTGTGAACCTAAAATTGTTTTAAACAATATAAAGTCTAAAATATTTTTAAACTTGGATGTTGTTGCCACATTAGACGGACCAGTTATATAACAGGATTCATAAATCCTCATTATGAGCTAGCCCTTCCCTACCAACTCTTCCCATATTTTAGGAAACAAACAAAAAACCAGTTTAATAATTTGTGTATAGCCTCTTTCCTTATACCTACTCTCAAAGAAGTGTGTGTGCACATGAGCACATGTGTGTGTGTGGGTATGCATGCGTGTTTGAACAAAACTTTCCTACATTTTAAGGTGAGGTAGCAGAGATGAGCATGAGGTTGTGAACTAACAGCCTCAGATTGTGTCTGGTCACAATAATCTAGGCAAATCAGCCTCTTCATGTGTTAGTTTTCTTACTTGGAAGATGGATTCAATAGTAGCTTCCCTGCCTTACTTATGAGGATGTTAAATATAAAATGTGTAAAACTGGGCTCAAAACTAATAGGTTCTCATCCTAGAAAAATGAAGGCAGAAAGAGGAGCTGAGCTTTAAACTATAAAAATTACAGAAAACTCATGTAAGAAGAACTCAGTCCTTTTTATTAACTTCTGAAATACAAGACCTATGGAGTCCGTTTGAATTTCAGAAGAGAATATTTTAGGACATATATATGAAGCAACTGCCTCAAGCTTGTTATTTTTGAGAACTTCCAAGCTGTAATTAAACTAAATTTAATGATGGTAATAGAGCTTAACCAAGGGATTGCAGACTCTGAAGGATGACACCCCCACAGTAGACTTTTAAAGATACATGGCAATATTTAAAGACAATATTTATATACACTTTTGAAAGCAGAAGCTAGAGAGTCTTAGATCTGGGAAAGGTCCTTCCAGGTGATTGAATCTAGCATGTCACTGCAAGTCTGTTACAACCCAGCATACATTTTGTCAAGAATGACGTTGGATTTTTCCTATAATACACCCTTGTTTTCTCTTGAGGGGGGAGAATCTGTTTTAGTCTGTTCCACTGTATTCTTTTATAAAGGATTTGGTGAAAAACATTCTATGTGTTGTTCAAATACAAAAAATGACTAATTTATGTGCATGTGTCACTGATCTGAATTCATGAGGCTAGTCATCACACTTACATTTAAAACAGGTACATACACCACAGGAAAAAAAAAACCCTTTTGCAGAACTTTAAGCTGTTGTAAGGTGTTTGAAGTAACTAGGCTTGAATAGAATCATTTGTCAAATCAATGGATTTCACTGCATCTCAGAAAGAAGAATGAAGATCTCAATAGGAGAATTTATACTCTGGGCTTGCAGAGTTGGTTTTGCCTCACACACATTAATTCCTCCATCCTTAGCCATACTCTGGGAGTTAGGCTTTGTGTATACTTCCGCTTCAAGCTGTATCTTCATTTCAGACCATTTCTTCACTATTAAATGCTGACACTTCGGTCTAAAGTCCCTCATGTGCTTTCCAATTAGACTATAAATCTTTCAAGGACAAGGACTATATCATATTCTTCTTTTGTTTATTTCTTAGCCCTTAGAAGATGGAGTAGGACTAGGAAGAAGTTCTGTAAATTTTATTGTGTACACAAAGAAGTGGGCATGGAGATAAGTGATGGATTATGAATTTATTTTAATTATTTGCAAACTTTCTTAGAGGTGACCACATAATGGACTTCACACTATTGTTGATACGTGCCCCATATTTACTTCTCTTATATTGATTCCTAAAAAATACAGTGTTTTTTTCATGTTTTCAAAGTTATCTGATTTTTTCTTTCTGCAGCTTACTTTTATTCACTTCAGAGATTCTAATACATTTCAACTGCTTGATAGTATTTTACTGCACTTAATTTATACATTTTTACATTGACAAAAATTGGGGGTTTGTTCCCATTATTTTATTTTTAACAAAATGCTACTACAGACTTATTCTTATACATTCTTATATATGTCTTAGGTTGCACAAACAAGCAGGATTCTCTAGAGAATAGCCCTGGGAGTGGAACTGCTGTGCTATAAGGTATACATATATTCAGTGTTACTAGGGATTACCAGTTGGTTATTCAATTTTTACTCCTATGAATCCTCATTTATAAAACTTCAGTTTTCTAACACTAGCCTTAGCCTTGGGCACTAACTACTATAAGAAGAAAGTCTTTGCCCCCAGGCTTGCTTAGGGAGCTATGTCTCAAAGCTCCTGAGAGAGTTTGTGAGTGTCCAAGACCAGGGAATTGTATCTGCCATGGTCCAAGTGCGTTCCAGCTTCAATTCACAACTTGATGTCACAGTGGTGCCCAGTATCTGGAGTCTAAGATTTCTTTCCTTCTTATCGTCAATGGTTTGCAGCCCATTTATTATAAACAGAAGTTCCAGCATGGTTGAAGATTACCATTAGTGGCAAAGAAAGGCTTGGATTTGTCTAAATTAAACTATGTTAACAAAAGTGATTGTGCTCCTACTCGCTTGACTCTGGTCTTCCTGTGTTCTAAGACCTTCAATATTTTGTGACATTGGGCTGTAGCTTAAAAGCACCACAGGGCAACAACATGGCTGCGGAGGTTCTGAGGTCTGGAAAACCGCACATTTCAATTTTCAATTGACTATCTCTGTGCTCCATTTATTAAATATCACAGTACCTCAGAGTAAAGTTTAATTTAAAAAAACAGGTTCTGAAGTGTTTTGCCATATTTCAAAAGGCAGCTTGCATTAGATGATCTTTTAATTAAGCATTTGATACCAAGAAAACCCATCCCATTTAAAACTGTAGTCACTACTGAAATACCTTAATCTTTTTTTTTTTTTTTTTTTTTTTAATTTTATTTTTATTATTCGCCCAAGGGGTACAGGTCTGTGAATCATCAGGCTTACATCTTTCACAGCCCTCACCAAAGCACAAACCCTCCCCAATGTCCATAATCCATCCACCCTATCCCTACCCTCCCACCCCCCAGTAACCCTCAGTTTGTTTTATGAGATTAGAAGTCTCTTATGGTTTGTCTCCTTCCCCATCCCATCTTGTTTCATTATTTTTCCCTCCCTACCCCCCACAACCCCCCACCCTGC
>LNAC01000814.1:117307-246604 GCA_002007465.1 Ailurus styani
ATCCCCCCAACCCCTCCCCCCACCCACAGCCCCTGGCAACTTCCATTCTACTCTCTACTTCTATAAATTTATTTCATCATATGGACAATTCCAAACAGATCCTTACTAATTGGCTCATTATTTCAGATGCGTTAGTCTTATCTTTGTCATTGTATATTTTATAAGGACAAGGGCATAATCAATTTATATACTCCCCCAAAATATACATATTTTAATAAGCATCAAGGAGTGACTCAATAAGCTTAATTGAATGGTTTCTTGACTAAGAGACTGAAATGCCAAAGACAACAGTCATTTCCATAATTTCAATAAGTGGATGGTGTCTCTCCCATTCATTTATTCTGGAACAAATTCTTTCTAGTCACTTTCATATGCCAGACATTCTGCTGGGAATACAGATTTGAATAGGATGAATATAATCCCTTCTCTCATGTAGCCTATAATCTAATGAGGGAAATAAGCAAGTGTAATGAGCTGGAGAAAATTGTATTATTTTAGCAGCAGTGGCAGGATTTCTCTTGCAGAGATACATTTGATGGATGGAATTTGGATAAGGACTTCAGATAGAAGTTGTAATTCTCCCATCCCTCCTCTGTGTCCAAGTGCTGGCTAATGCCCAGGTTTCACAGGGAGAAGGTATTCTGAATAAAAAAAAAGACGTTTTGGTTCCCTAGAACATCTGGAGACACAGGAGATGAGGGAAAGAAATATGCTTGGTATATGAGCCCATTCTGGAAAGCTCTCCTTCAAAATCTCTTCAATAAAATATAATATATACATAAATGCTTTTAATTACCATTGTTTTGCTCTTGTTAAAAGTGAGCACTGTCATAAATTTCAAGTCAGACCCAGATAGTGTAGGACACTTATGTCCCAGTCTTTTCACCAATTCTAAGCCAGGAGAATACAGGTTCATTCACAGTCCCTTCAGTTTTTCATTACCAGCCAACCTGTGGAGGGAGGATCTTTCTTACACCATGGTATTGAGAAGTTCAACTCCATTTTACCCAGATTTCAAGAAGCAAGAAGGCCCCCAGCTGACACTGGTATTGTAAAAGCAAATCAGCAATCAGTGCAGAATAAATACCAGTATTAAATTAGATGATATAAAAAGCAGGATCTAATGTAGTCTGAAGAAAGAGAGGATAGTGGTAGGGGGTGCAGTTTGAGGGGAGAGAGGACTTTCCAGAGGAAATGACATTTATGCTGAGGTCTGAAGGATGAGTAGAAGTAAGCAGAGTGAAAATGGATAATTTTGACACGTTTAGATTTTTCAAGTACAGGAGCCAGGAAAGGAATTGTTAGAGAGAAGGGGGAAGGAGGTCAAGAGGGGAGAGAGAGAAGAGAGAAAAATGGAAATAAAAGGGAGAACTGAAAGAACAAAACCCATACCACAGACCCCTTTAGTATAGCCCAATCCACCTCTCATGGGTAGTGCAATTTCTCCAGAAAAGTCCAATAAACCTAAAGGGTATATTTGGATTTGAGAATTATTTGGAAATTTTCTAGAGCATACTAATTATGCTACTATAGAGACAGTGTACTGTCTGGCCTGAGCTACAAAAGTGCCATCTTCCTGTGAAGTGAGGTGAACCAAGCTAAACCTTGAGAAGACTGTCTACATAAGCGAAAATCATGTCTAAGTTTAATGTATGATTCCTGTGGGAGACAACCAGTTCCCCAGAAATTTGTGAAACTGAACAATTGCCGAAGTCAGTTGTGGGTTACCTGTTTCCCAACCCCTAACTAGTAGTTTCCAGGGCTCTGTGTTTGTTCATCAGGTGTTCAGAGGTACTCAGGTCCCAATTTATGATTCCCATCTGCCTTCCACCAAACTTTCCATTAACCCTGGTATTTATTCTCACTTGTTGGAAAATAGAGATAATTGGGTAATTACATTCCGTTTGGGTCCTTTTGGGTCATTAACAGCTGACTAAAGTATTCTATGTCACTTTTCTAGGAAATATAAGCTTTCAATCATGCATATCAGATGCTGTAATAGAGCCGGGAAAAAGCATTCAGGGGTACAGGTGGGGGGGACTCACCACATAGACACTTATTTCAACTTTTGACCATTGAGACTAAAAATGAGCTTCTTGTTAGTGGAAGACCCCTCCTTGTTCATGACAAACCACAACTCTACACATACATACATGCACACGTGTGTTTATACACAGAGATCTATGTCTATTTGCACTCCACAGGAAACCAGGACCCCATCCATATCACAGCAATCCATGCTGTCTGATCTGTGCCAGCAGATCAGGCCTAAAATTATACACGGGAGCTTTTCAGCCCAACCCTGTTTCTCCACAACCCCTAAGTAATTGTTGGAAAGAAAATTACAATACACATTGAATCAAGTAATTTATTTCCTAGATAAATCTCAGACTTTAAGCATTTTTAAGCTGGTAATTTTTTAAATACATTAATTGTGGAATTAGGAATACATTTTTCACTAGTCAGGAATTATTTTACTTTGAATATATAAAAATGGCTTTTAAAAGAGGGGAATAAAGAAGGGTTATTAAGAGTTTTACTGGATCGAATGAAAGTTTCAAGTTTTGTTAGCCAAGAATAAAAAGACTAATTAGATTTGGTTTATGGGTTTACATGCTAATTCTCAATAGAGGCGCATGATGTACTGTGAGGGGAAGCTAACATGGCAGGATTTTCCCTAGCATCCTGGTGTAGCACAGAGTGGGAGAGTGCTGTTTCTCCATAAAAGTTTGCCTCTCCTCAACCACCCTTGTCAAAGCCACCCTCCCAACCCCCATCTCTTGTTGGAACTAGTCTGCCAGACTCTCTTCTCCTTCCTCTCCTGTGCCTGCTGAGCATTCTTCACAGGACAACAATGACGGTCTTTCTAAATCAGGGCTCTGAAGCTGAGGGGGTGGAGGAAGCTCTCTTCTCATGCAAACCCCTTAATGAGGCCTCTCCGCTTCTTGAGGTCTTCAGATACAAGTAAAGATAAAGATCTTCCAAAAAGCTTGGGGTCTCCCCTGCCACACTCATCAGTTAATCTCACAGGACACTCTCTGTGCTCCAACAGCACTGTCTTTTCTTTTCCTTTTTCTCTCTCTTTCTGACTTTCTTTCTTTCTCTCTCTCTCTCTTTCTTTCTTTCTCTCTCTCTCTCTCTCTTTCTTCTTTCTTTTTTTCTTTTTCTTTCTTTCTTTCTTTCTTTCTCTCTCTCTTTCTTTCTTTCTTTCTTTTTAATTTCTGAAAAGTACTCTATTTCTGCCCTTCTGTGGTACTTGCGTGGGTGTTGCCTCTACCACTATTGGTTGGTTAGTTCCTATACCTTATTTCAACCACAGTTCAATCATTACTTCTTCAAAAAAGAGACTTTTTTGAACCTTGTGTTTAGATCATAACTTTAGTATAATCTCTTTGCACCAGGTATTCTCTTTGAGAGTCTGGAAGATACCATGAATTGGTTATTTCTTCTTTTAAGGATTACTGTCTTTCTCCGGGCTTAACTGTATACTGCATCTGGGTGAGTACATGTCCCCTTATGCTCACCATTTTAATTAAGGAAGTTATAAAGTAGAATATGAAATATGCATTAAAGTCATAACATGAATGAATGATTGAATGAATGAATGGACAGATGGATGGTCAGCTCTCTCAGTAGCCTGTAATTAAGATGTGGATGTTGATATCTTACTATTAATTAATGGCTCTGAAGCCCTCAAGCTATATATTTTAGGAAGAGTATAATCAACCTTAGTATCAACATTAAGGGTTAAGTATGTATTTGCCTCTTCTAGTCTGCAAGTAGTCAATTGTAATGATACTGCTCATTATTTCTTGGGATGCATTTTCAACAATTGGAATAAAGTCAGTATTGATATTTCTAGTTTTCATTCCCTTGCTATGTATTTTCTGAGAGTCATCTATGCACCAGATACTGTGCTAGGTGCTGGGATTAAAAATGTGTTAAATGCTCAGTTCTTGGCTCTGTGAACATTTACAATCTTTTTTAGTTTTCACTATCAAACATCTGTATCTCTTTCCTGTATTTGATGAATTACAGAGTTTGCCTCCCTCTCTAAAGATGTACATGCAAGACACTCATGCCCCTAGAGTCCACCACAGGTAGGTCACAGATATGTGACCTGACCTCTGTCAATCTGAGGAGCGCACAGTGGACTTTGATTATGAAGTCAGAGAGTCAAAGAAGCAGAGACTTTGCACAATCCATTTGGATGAGGGCTACAAAGGTCAGAAAAAAAATCACGCAAATCCCTTTAGAGGTAAAATAGTCTATCCCACTTTTCCTACAAGTCATGTAAGTCTTGGCAACAATATTGCAACTTCCTGCCCTGCAACTAAGATGGAGAGGTACACGGCAAGAGGTGAAAAGTCCTGATATTTAGCTTTAAAAATGTGAATAGCCGTATGAATAAATTTCTATTAAATTTAGTCCTCCTTAATTGTTGTAACTAGTCAATAATGTGCTTTTTATGTAAAGTGCTTAAAAGGGTATCTGGCCCAAATTAAGAACTTTATAAAAGTGTTGGCTAGTCTCTCTCTATATTTTATAGTTATATAAAGTCTCTTTCTTTTTAAAGTTTCCAAGTTCATTATCACTTTTATTATTTTGCTTTTCATTCTTTTCTTAAAATCCTTTGTGAGAAAGAAAAAGATGTGTTAGATCTTGGTGTTTAATGAGAAAACTAAGACTCAGGAGAGGTAAATCACTGCCCTGCTCAGATTATTGGAGATTTCTGAAGCAGAAATTAGAAGTCTTTCTGGTTTTGTGACTCCTGAGGCAAAGCAGTATCTTCACTCAAGGGGCTAGAAGGATGGGGAGATGGATGGATCCACTGACTGACTTCCCTACTTTGCTGAGGATGTTTATCTTTATTAACTTATGTCTAGATCCACAGCACTGCAGGATAAAACCCCTTGGTGGTAGGCAGATTTCTGAGCTGGCCCCTAGGATTCCTGCTCCCTTGCATACACTCTGTATGATCGTTTCCCTTTGGTGTGATAGACCACTGACTGTAATTGCACAGCCCTCTCCTTTGATTGGGCCATATTAGAGAAGATTCTTTTCTAGCAGATTGGAGAGAGACTTTTGTGCTGGTTCTGGAGAAGGGACACTCATTTTAAAAGTGGCCACATGACCAGAACCTAGGAACTGAGAATGATCCTTGGCTAATAGCTAGCAAAATGAAACAAAACAAACAAGCAACGACAACAGAAACAGGTCCTCAGTCTTTCTGTGACAAGTAACTGAATTCTGTCAACAACCTGAATGAGCTCAGAAGAGGACCCTGGTCCCCAAGTGAAAATGCAGCTCTACCAAAATATTGATTTAAGCTTTTGAGACCTTGAGCAAAAGCCCTAGTTAATCTGTACCTATACTCCTGACCATGGTGAGATAAAAATAAATGTTTAATATTTTAAAATACTTAGTTGATGGTAATTTGATAGATAGCAATACTATTATGTCCTTAGAGCCACCAATATCATTCTCAAAAATAATGTTGATGATGATAGCAATAATAGAAATACCTAATTCTTTAAAGAATAATAGATCTAAATGTGGAGAGTCAGCTTATAGCAGAGTTGTGCTCAGTTAAATCCTCTACCCACACACCCCTTTCCCTGGTCATATTAATAATGGAAGTGGGGCAGATGGACTCCATTGCTATACTGCTGGTTTTTTGACAACCATCATTTGTATTTTATATGTAAGCCTTTAAACAAATTGCTCCTAGACTATTTCTGAATCTTTCAAAGGTAAAACCTAGTTTTAAATAACAAATTTTTGTAAACACCAGGGACAAAGTTTGGACACAGATTTGGGGTGTGTGGGCGAATCCTAGGGGACTTGAATGCAGTTTTTGATGATTTCCTATGGCTGTTCCTTTTATTGCCATTCCCAGTAACAATCACTGTTGTGCTTTGTGTGGATGTAGCACTGTGCAGTGAAAACCTGCCTTACCTGACAACTGACCTGCATTTTGTTTGTGCAACAACATTATGTATTAGACATCTCTCCTCCTATAGTGTTCCACTGAGGCCATGCAACAGGATGATTGATGTATACATTATGAAATAACCAACATGATCAAGCTAATTAGCACAAGTGAGATTGCACCAACATCAGCTGTGTAATCTTAAGTCACTTCACCTTCTGGGCTTAGATTATTCCCCTGAAAAGTAAGGAAGTTAGATGATGAAGCCCTAGGTCTCCTCTATCTTTAAAATCCTAAGTTCTTTTTTTTTTTTTTAATTATTTATTCATTTGACACAGAGAGAGAGATTACAAGTAGGCAGAGAGGCAGGCAGAGAGAGCGGAGAGAGGAGGAAGCAGGCTCCCCGCTGAGCAGGGAGCCCGATGCGGGCCTCGATCCCAGGACGCTGAGATCATGACCTGAGCCGAAAGCACAGGCTTTAACCCACTGAGCCACCCAGGCGCCCTAAAATCCAAACTTCTTAATATTAGAAGAAAGACTTGTCTTATTCTATGTTAGGTGATAATTTCTTTAAATGTTTCTAAATGTATTTATATAAAGCCATATGAATCAACCACAAGTATTAATTGAGCTTACTATGCCAGAAGTTCTGCATTAGATATTATAACAGATGGAAAAAGCACTTAACACAGAGCCTCTAGGAACTAATAGTCTAGTTAAGGAGATGAGACAGCATTTGAGGAAAAGGAGAGAGTTACCAGTTCAGTAGATAATTAATGTTCAGTTGAGAAGGAAAGTTTTGTATTTTGTGGAATGGGAGAAAAGGCCAGGGGGAAGGTAAAACATTCTGCGTGGAAAGTGCCAGAGGTTGCACTGAGTTAAGAGGATATATTGGATTTGAAACATAGTAATGAAGACATTGCATGGCCCACAGTGACCTGGGGTATGAAATAAGGACAGGAATGTCCCACTGAGGCAAAGCCAGAGAACAGGTTTGGTCAGATGAGGTGGTAGTGCTGGGAATGGTAGAGACTCATGCTGTTCTCTATCTCAGACTCCCCAGAGGAGAATCAGGCATCTTCTCCTGCTCCTACACAGCACTCCACAGGTGCCAGAGCTTCATTTGTGTCATTCCTCCAGACCTGGACTAGGAAAGGGCAGGGGTAGTATTTTCAGTTGCTCGTAGCTCTTTTGTTCTTAGACTGGAAAGGAAAGTTGGAAGGGGATACTTGCAATTATGCTTACAGGTCAAGACCCTTCAGTAATTGAAGAACTGCCTTGGAACTTGGCTCAAAATTGGGGATTTCTTGGTTTTTACCCTACGCTTCAAATGTCCATAGATTGTGTCATTCAGATTTCTCTATAGGGACACATTATTGAAGTACTCTACTGTGAGTACTCCTAAAAGAGAAAGGGATTGGGGATCTCTGAACGTGGGAAGATTTGGACTTGGACACATCTGCAAAGTCCACTTTAACACCACCCATTCCCTGTGGCATAGGAGTTGGTGAGAGTAGAGAGGATGTGTAGAAGTGAGGAAGAGGAAAGAGGGCATGTTCATAGGCCCAGGGATTTCCATCTTTAAATGAGTGGTGGATGCTGACACCTGCCCAGTCAATTCTTGAGGAATCCAATGAATATCAGTAATAAAAAAGTGATGGCTGTAATTTATGACCCCCAAATTCATGTTGCTCAAGAAGAACCTGCAATCACTTGAGTATTAATAGCTTAGACATGTCAGGGTTTGGTCCCCTGAGAAACAGATGCCAAGATAGGGTGAGATGTATAAGAGATTCATTGAAGGAACACCTGTGAAAGGTAGTGGGGGAGAGAACAGGAGTAAGTGGAGATAAACTTCAGACCACACTATAGTTCTGAAACCCATGAGGGGAGAAGGAAGAAAGGTGGTTTGGAAAGAACAGCTTCAAACTATAGCATGATTCTGAAAAAATCTCAAACAAGACTGGTTTCTATGATCCCAAAGAAGGAGTCATGTCATTGTGATGGCTTTTAGCCTTCACTCTCTGTCACAGGAAGACCAACTTACAACTACTCATGGACAAGACACTATTGTGAAAATCCTATGATGACAAAGAATATGGTAAATCTAACTAAAGGTACACAAGAGTCTACCTGGCAAGACTTGGAAATTTAACTGAAATTTTGAGGGTCATTCAGAAGTTTTAAGAGCTGAACACAATATTATTATCAATCATTTTTTTTTAAAGATTTTATTTATTTATTTGACACAGAGAGAGAGATTACAAGTCGGCAGAGAGGCAGGCAGAGAGAGAGGAGAGAGGAGGAAGCAGGCTCCCTGCTGAGCAGAGAGCCCGATGCGGGCCTCGATCCCAGGACCCTGGGATCATGACCTGAGCCGAAGGCAGCGGCTTTAACCCACTGAGCCACCCAGGCGCCCTATTATTATCAATCATTATCATACTTGGAAAATCAACCAAATTCTCTTTATACATCTCTCCTAGATAGTGGATACTTCTGATTCTTTTTCAAAAGAGATTTTATTTATTTATTTGAGACAGAGAGAGCAAGCACAAGCAGGGGAGGGGCAAAAGAGGAGGGAGAGCAGACTCTTCACTGGGCTCGGAGCCCAGCACAGGGTTTCATCACAGGACCCTGGGATCATGACCTAAGCTGAAGTCAGATGCTTAACTGACTGAGTCACCCAGGTGCCCCAGATGCTTCTAATTCTATAGTGATCACACACAAAAAAGACATTAATGTCAGCTAGCATTATTTTTTTTAAATCTTCATCTTTGGAAAAAGATGTAGCCTCTTGAGGGAAAATTTAATATTGAAATGTATATAATATTGCCCCACTACATTGCATTCCCCCTCCGTATAATTAGATATGAGTGCATTTTTTCAACCCTTAAAAATCAAAAATAAAAAAGTAAACGATAAAGACAACATCTCTTTTCTACCAAATATTTTTTATGATTTCCTTCATTATCTTAGCATATGAAAGATGCCACTGTCTCCAACAAGTTATTCTAACAGCAGAAGTTGTGTCTGCTGAAATAGATGGGAAATAAAGAATCAATAAGCAAATAGGATGATGTTGATGTTAAAAAATTAAACATCCTTCTACTTCTAGTACTGAGATTTAGAGATGTGTTTGAAAATTAATATTAGCAGCCTGACAGTGGACATCTGGCTTAATCTCTGTAAGATTCAGTTTCCTCGTTTATAAAATGAGAATTGGAAGATATATCCAATTTGATGTAAGTTTCAAATAAAAAAAAAAAGCTTACCGTGTGCTCGAGAGCTAGTAGTCAATCACTGACAGCTGTTACAGTAAAGCAGTAAAGTATGGTGGTTATAAAGATTGCCTCTGACTCAGCTTGCCTGGATACAAATTCATGCTAGCTCTGTGACCTTGGGAAAGTTCTTCAGTCTTGTGAACTTCCATTTCCATTTCTGAAAAATGGGGTAATGCCATAACCTATCTTGCACTGTTAAGGAAGTTAACCAAGTTAGTATGTTTAAAGAACCTAGAAAAGGGCCAACCATATATTAATCACTTAATAAATGTCCATTAGGGGGCTCTTGGGTGGCTCAGTGGGTTAAAGCCTCTGCCTTCAGCTCAGGTCATGATCTCCAGGTCCTGGGATCAAGCCCCACATCGGGCTCCCTGCTCAACAAGGAGCCTGCTTCCTCCTCTCTCTCTGCCTGCCTCTCTGTCTACTTGTAATCTCTCTCTCTGTCAAATAAATAAATAAAATCTTTATAAAAAATGTCCATTATTATCATTATTGTCAATATATACATACATTATATGTCAATACTTATCATTATTGCTATAATTGCTGTCACCAGAATAAAAATGCATTACTCACCAGTAAACGTTAAGTTGGAGACTATCTGCAAAAATGAGATCCTTGCTTCAAGTTTAAATGTCCTAACATAAAAGAAACTATTGCTGGAGAAGAAAGGTCTCTCTTCTAAATAAAAGGCACAATATTCTCTTAAATTATTTCCAACACTATTGTGGACAGTTGGATGTCCACATGTCCTAAGGAGTGTCTCCTTAATGTGCAATCCCCTTGTTCTCTCCAAAACCCTACTTTGAGGCTGAAGCAATGACACAAAGCTTCCAGGGTGGGAGAGATATCCAGCTATAGTATCTTTCTTTTTTTTTAAGATTTTATTTATTTATATGACAGAGAGAGAGATTCCAAGTAGGCAGAGACGCAGGCAGAGAGAGAGGAGGAAGCAGGCTCCCTGCTGAGCAGAGAGCCCGATGCGGGACTGGATCCCAGGACCCTGAGATCATGACCTGAGCTGAAGGCAGAGGCTTTAACCCACTGTGCAACCCAGGCACCTGAGCTATGGTATCTCATGCGTCTGTTGGACTTGCCATTTTTAAATATAAAAGTTTTTAAATTATTAACTTTTCTCAAAGTGAGATTTGATGGTGAAAGTAGTATCTGCATGAAGTATTAAGTGATTTTTTGAACAAAAGCCAAGTAATTTGACAGACCATAATAATTACACTGTCAAAGGATACAAGTTTCCACTTTCTCAGAGAAATCTATATCGCCTGGTTTCAGTTTCACAGGCTGCCATCAAGATGGTAAGATTTATTTCTCCTTTAATTGCACCATGGCAGACATTTTATGGAAAACGTATATGCAGTGCCTGCTTTTCAGAAGGGTGCCAGAGCCATGGTATTGTTTTTATATTCACTTATGTGCACAATTAAGAGGCTGGCTTGCATCCCAATAGAACTGGAGAAGAACAGGCATTCAAGTCCTGCTGTGCCGGTCAGATGTGGTAACATATCACAGTGAAGATTTATTAATAGTGGGAAGGCTGAAAGTACACCTTTCCAGAGAGCTTTTCCCTGAATTGAAGCTGGAAGCAACTGCCTACCAAAGAATGTTAGCTATATGGCTAGTTCAAGGTTTGTGAGCAGTCTCCCCTTTCAACCCTAGAAATTTCACATATAAATCACATAGAGGCAGACAATAATCTAGAACCGGGGATGCAGGGAATGGAGTCCATGTTGTTGCACCTTCTTGGACCAGCAACTTATGTTATTATATGTTAATCTCGTTTGTCTGCATTTATTCCAAATCCTCAAAATCCATTTCTGTTGAATATCATGCATTGAAAGAGATTTGGAAGGTACAAAGCTGATGTCTCATTTTGTTCTAACCCCTGACATTAATAAGCAGACACCATATAATGTGCCCCATTCCTCAGAATCCTTATAATTACACTGGAAAATTAAAACTTGTGTTCATGAAAAACTTTTTACATTTTTTAAAGTTAGATATTTAAAATTCGTGTTTACATCTCAGAAATCAGAACACAGTATAAGGATGGTTTCCTCAGGGAAGCATAGAACGTGCAAGAGATATCCTACATTAGTTGGGAGATGCGTAGAAGACTTTTGCTATTCTTTCTGATGGTGATATTCCATGATTCTATCATGCTTGTAGAGGGGGCCTGTGGGATGAAAGTGATGGAATGAATGAGGTATTTCTGAACATTGCCTTATTTCTGGACCCTTCACCTATGACCAAAGACATGTCCTTCCCTCAATCTGTCATCCTAATTCCCACTCCATCATCTTTATGTGAGAATTCGATGAGCTTATTCCAATGAAAGTGCTTTGTACATTGGCTCAGACACTGTAGAGGTAGGATTTAAACAAAAAAAGATACATTTGATATCTATAGAACAGAATCTGTCTGGGTACAAAGTGGGAAAAAGATTCCTATTTCCACCTTCATTGTCCATCTTTTCCACAACCACTTCCACTGTTATCTATGACTTCACTTCTTGCTCTCTCAATCTTACTTCTTTTTTTTTTTTAACTTTTATTTAAGTTCCAGTTAGTTAACAAACAGTGTAATATTAGTTTCAGGTGTACAATTTAGTGATTCAACACTTATATAAAATATCCAGTGCTCATCACAATAAGTGCCCACTTTCATCTCTCTTCTTGGCTCTTCAAGATATGAACCCAACATAATCCTTTTCTGCAAATATTGCTCAACTTTACCCAACACTTAGGCAAAATAAATAATCCTTATATCGCCATACATGGCATAGCCTTTTCTGACCATTTCAGTGATGTCCTCCCTGCCACTGAGTGTCCTTTCTCTTTCCTTTTCATACTATATGAAATCTGCCATTGCCCTAATCGCATTTTTCTGTAAGTATATATTTGAGCTTCTTTTTCATGTTAGAATAAGACCCATGTCTAACTCCTGTTCTAGCACAGAATTTGGCACATGGCAAATGTTCAATAAATGATAGGTAAATGAATGGATGACCAAATGAACAAATGCCCCAAAGTTGTAAATTTTAATAATGTATGACGTTAACAGCAATTACTTCCTAGTAGGAGCTCACCATGAAGAACTATTTTCTCCCAATGTCATGGTTCTTAAGAAAGGTTAATGTCTTAGGGCACTTGGGTTGCTTAGTCAATTAAGCATCTGACTCTTGGTGTCAGGTCAGGTCATGATCTCGGGGGCATGACTTTGATCCCCGCATTGGGCCCCGCTCTCAATGCAGACTCTGCTTGAGATCTTTGCTCCTCTCCCAGCTTGTGCTCTCTCTCTTTCTAAAATAAACGAGTAAATAAAATATTTTTTTTAAAAGAAAGGCTAATGCCTTTCAGAAACTCCAGATTATTTTTCATTCAGGAGGAAAACACGCTGGGCACTAATTTGTGATTGTTTTTACCTACTCGAGCTTCCTGGTTTTTGTTTGTTTGATTGTGTGATTTTTTTGTTTTGTGTGGTTATTGTGTATTTTTCTTAAGAGTACCTCTTTTGTGGTAGATGGGATTATAAAATTGCCCTGCAGTTTCCTAGCCCCAGTGTACATATTCTGTGTCATCCTTTCCCATTGAGTTTGGGGTGGATTTGTGAACATGATGGGATAGTCATTCCCTTGATTGGTGTGCATTATGTGCCAAAGGTGATGGGATACTTTCCATGTTCATTTATGTTATATAAAATTCTACTGAAGCAGACTGTGAAGATAATCTCCTGTTGGCTTTGAACAAGCAAGCTTTTACTGTGAAAGTGTCACTAGACTAGGACATGAGGTGGTCCCCAGTTGCTGAAAGTGACCCCCAGACAACAGCTGGCAAGACAACAGAGATTTCAGCCCTCTTACCACAAGGGACCAAATTCTGCCAATAACCAGTGAGCTTCAGCCTCAGAGGAGCTCACAGCCCCTGTTAACACCTTGATGTCAGCATGGGAAGAGCCTAATGAGAGGGTTCTGACTCTCGTCCCAGGGAAACTGTAAGACAGTAAAATGGCCATTGTTTTAAGCTGCTGAGTTTGTAATAATGTGTTACTTGGCAATAGGAAACTAATAAAGCTTTTCAAGAAAGGCAGTTTGGATCCTGGGTTATATAAAATAACTCATTGTAAGAATGACCATAGTTCCCAGTTTGTCTGGGCTATTTCTCACGTAAGCTGGTCGTCCTAACTCACTACCTTAAATTCTCAAAAGTGTTTTGGTTTGGATTATCAATTTCAATTTTATGGTCACCCTAGTTATAAACTAAGTTTTGACCTTTAAGGTGGTGGGAGAAATCTAAGTGTAGTATGACTAAGATATCCAAATGAAGCAAACCCTTGCCTACAAATGATGTCCCAAAACTATTGTGGCATTATTTACATGATGCAGGTTATAAATCCTATTAATATAATATATTTTGTGAGTGTTTTCTCTGTAATAAGCTCTGGATTCTATGAAAATAATTGAATTTTCCTCTGCCTAATAATATCCTTCTCTTTCTATTCCTACACAACTTTATTCTTTCATCTGGAACCACATCTCCAGATTTTACTTAAATGAATGGCCTAAATAATTTAAAGAGCAAAGTTTCAGGAGGTCTCAGAAACTGTCTTGGGTAAAGTAACAGAATTCCGATTCCAACTGATATGTGACTTTATGTTTGTACACAAAACTGAGAAGTCCAAGCATGCTTTCTAAATATATACCTTGATTTCCAACTGGATGGTCATTAATATGGGAAAGCCTCACATAATCACTGGGTATGCATGTGTGTGTGCACGTGTGTATATACACATGTACCGCCATATACTCTGAAATTTACATATGGATCCTAGTAAAATAGGTAAAAGTTTTAAAAGGATGATCTTCCAAGGAAATATGTTAAAAATTAAATCCTGAGTAATTTATAGAGAAGACCCAGGGGTGCCCGGCTGACTCAGTAGGTGGAGCACCTGACTCATGATTTTGGCTGAGGTTGTGATCTCATGGGTTGTGAGACTGAGCACAGCTGTGGGCTCCCTGCTCAGCAGGGAGTCTGCTTGAGATTCTCTCCCTCTGCCTCTTCCCACACTCTTGCCTGTGCATTTTCTATAAATCAATCAATCAATCATTTAAAAAAGTGAAAAGGAAAGGATCCAGACAGTTTTACCTTTATTTTAGTAGGCAATGTTTACAAAATATTTGTACATACATGATTGTCAACTCTTGTTTTAAGCAACTTACTAGAGCCCCCCTCCTTCTTATATCCTCAATCAGAAGCCACGTGAAAATCGTGGCCAAGCTTGATGGCTCCAGAATCCATGTTGCTGAGAAACCTGGTTCTCAGGAGCAGTGCTACAGCAACCACAGACCTCCCTGGGGAGAACGGCCCTCCCCCACACTGGATTGGTGACAGCCAGCGCACTGAAATCTCTAATGGGACTTGCAGTCAAGGACTCAGGACCCTCTGACCAGCCACATATTCGCATTAATTGCCCGAGCACTTCTGAGGTACCTTTATTTGGGGCCTTGCCTGAGGACTTGCCGAGGCACCTTTGCCAAGACCTCCTCGGGAGGTGTCAGAATCTTGGGCATTTTCTGCCCTATGACTCAGTGGTCAGTACTTTTCTACTCTTAGTCTTCCCCTATCTCTCCTCTGGGCCCCTGTACTCACAAACTACACCAGGTTTTTGTTTGGGGGGCTCCTCAGCAGGTGTGCATAGGAAAGTAAAAAAGGGAGTCAGTTCCTTCTCCAGTTTGGCCTCTGCTTATATTATAGCAGTAAGTGATTAAACACAGCTATTACTTTCATTTTGACTTTCACTGGCTACTCGGGCACCTGGCAACTGAGCTGAGTTGCTGACAACCAACATTTTTATTTTGAGATGGTTATAGGTCAGATCCCAACTACTGCCACCACCACCTTGTGATGAGAGTCTGAAGAGACAGTGGAAGACTTCACCACGTTGTAGAAAGCTTCTTTTATTAGAAGAACACGCAAACATTGCTTCCTCCAGGCTTGTCACTGTGCTCATGGACGCTCTGTCTCTCCGGCAGTTGGTCCCACTCTAGGCTACCTGATACTCTGTTCTTCTTTCTTTCAGATCTCCGTTCTTCCCATGTCCCACTCAATTTCCCATTTGGGTCTGTGCCCTGCCTTAGAGATTTCCCATATTACATCATACATATTTGACTTCTGAATTATTCTCCTCTTTCCCAGTAGCTAGATCCAGGAGACCTGTGCAAGTCTGACCAGTCCAGGCTAAAAGCAACACCTCATGCACCTTCCCAACATCATCCTCACTACACTCACAGGGCTTGCATTCTAGTAGGGAGCACAGATAATGAACAAGAGAATAGATGCGTGCTAAGGCTAGAAGGATCACACTTCTATTTCTGTGACTCATTTGTTCTCTGTACCCTGAGGTATAGCAGGCCCATCAAAGAGACACTACCATGAACATAGACAGCTGGTTATCCCTTCTGGTAGTTATGTCCAAAAGGTGTACCAGAGCTAAATATTTGGTCGATCCCTTTGCCCTATGGCCATTTGCAGGATCATCTGCCCTCCTCTCTTGGACCAGCCTTAGATAGGAATGCTCAGTATTCCCATGCTTGCTTCTGAGCCAGCTGTGACTTGAGATCCCATTCAAATCACAGCATGTAAACCACATCCCTAGGGTCTACTAACCTATTATCCTAATATCTACAAAATTAAAGCCCTATCATTTTCCTTCAGAGTTTTCCCCAATCCCTGGAACCCTGTGTTGAGCCTCATTTTAGCGCCAAGACCCAGCTCCCAGCTCCTAGATGTCCATGATGCCAAACGTATGTCTGCCTCTACCTGAGCATAATTCCAGCCCTGGATTCTTGTCTACTGTCATACCTCAGAATTTCTGAGTGGACAGTTGGCCCTGACCAGGACCTCTGGTGCTATACCCCTTGGTTCCAAGCCTGAATATTGAGGATGAACTTTCTCTTTGCATCTGGACCTGGATCTGGATAAAAGACCCAGTTGGTACCCATAGGTCCAGATTCCAGCACAGGCCTTGTAGCTGGAGTCCCAGGCTAGATCCAGGTCTTCTATGTCTAATCATCACTATTATGGGAGAAGGCCAGACTAAGAACATTCTCCTCTCAATATCGGTGCCACCTTTACCTCTTACAGTATGTGAGCTCTGCTTCTAGGCTATTGTTGATTCCTCTCCAGATTAAATATGGACAAATTATGAGAGATAAGCCTAGAGAGGAAGTCTGTGGTTAAGAACAGGGAGGACGCCTGGGTGGCTCAGTGGGTTTAAAGCCTCTGCCTTCAGCTCAGGTCATGATCTCAGGGTCCTGGAATTGAGGCCGGCATAGGGCTCCATTATCAGCAGGGAGCCTGCTTCCTCCTCTCTCTTTGCCTGCCTCTCAGCCTACTTGTGATCTCTCTCTCTCTGTCAAATAAATAAAATCTTAAAAAAAACAAAACAAAACAGGGATAGCCTTAATAGCTCAGATTCTCTGCAAGATGAGTTACTCTGAAGCTACTTCAGGTAAATGACAGTAATATTTTAGATTCTTAAATTAATTGGGTGGGATGACCTGGGTCATGACTCACAGCAAGGTTTCCACGTTTATTCTCTTTGAAATAAGGGACAAAAGCAGACATAGGATTATCACTGGACTGGTCCACAGTGGCCTGAGGCCAGACAGTTTCCTCCCTGATAAGATTTTTCTCCAGAGAGACAAGCTACTCAGCACATCATTTTCTCCCATCAGATTAAACTTCACAATGTAGCAGACTGACAATAGAACCATTTCTGCAATTACAACAGCACCTCATGAGCACACAAAGCTTTGCTCACAATGAGAAGAGAGGCTTGAAGACTAGAATGAGGAAGAGGAACATACTATGGCTTCTGCCAAGAGAATGCTCTTTGTCTCTCTACTGTGGTCATGTTCTAGCAAGAAAGGACAATTGAAGAATATATGAATTCTCAGGATGCCAAGGTGGCTCAGTTGGTTAAGCATCTGCCTTCCACTCAGGTCGTGATCCCAAAGTCCTGGGATCCAGTTCCGCATTGGGTTTCTTGCTCAGCAGGGAGCCTGCTTCTCCCTCTGCCTTCTGCTCCCCTGGCTTGTCAGTCTCTGGGCTTGCCTCTCTCTTTGACAAATAAATGAATAAAATCTTAAAAAAAAAAAAATACATGAATTCTCTAATAACATTCTTTATTCTGAAAATTGTTATTAATTTGCCTAACTGCTTCTCAGTGGTAAAACATAAAAATGGTAACATTCCCATGTTTCACATACTCTATGAATATATATTCTTTTTTTTTATAATTATGATCACTTATTCAAACAAAACCCAAGTCAAGAAACCAGTTTTCATAAGGGTACAATCAACCTTTTTGAAGGCATAAGACATTTTTTGTATGAATTAATTATAATAAAATCTTAGTACAAATATTAATATTAAGAAAAATATAGAAATAAATAAATAGAGATAATTCATAAACCCTCTACCTAAAAATAACTTCTAAACATTTTTGAGTGAATGTTTCACCACATTTTCCCTACCTGTATTTCCTTTCAAAAAGAGGTTTATGCTGTAATATTTATTAACTTTTTTTTCTGATGCATCATGACATTTATTTTTTAGTAGATAAGCTACTATGACTTGATTACTGGAAATTATTGAGGAAAAGTTTCACCCAACACTGAATATTTCCTATAAAATTTGAAATACATAGAAATACATAAGAGGCATTGTATTTATTAATCAAATTTTAGAGTTTTATTCAAGGTGAAATTTCTCTCTGGAGCAAAAAATTAGTTCGGGTTTTAGAAGTATTACGTGAACTATAATTAATGTATTTTTACTTTTTGCTGTGTTGTGGATACTTTAATTGGTGTTTTGATGTTTTTTCCCTGTAGCTAGTATCTTTTTGTGTATAATATTTTTGTGATATAATTGACAAAACATATTAGTTCCAGGTGTACAATGTAATGATTCAAGATTTGCATATACTGCAAAATGATTCCAACAAGTCAGTTAACATCCATTACCATTCTTCATTACACATTTTTTTCCTTGTGATGAAAACTTCAAAGATCCATTCTCCAAGCTACAAATAAACAATGCAGGATTATTAGCTATAGTCACCACGCTGTGCCTTACATCTCCATGGCTTAACTTATATTTTAACGTAACAGTTTAATAGTGATATATTTGTGCATCAGTAAATTCATTCAGCAATGACATGTTTAATGATAGATTGTATTCAATTAAATTCATCTGTTTTTACCAATTGTCTAATCTACTTAATGATTTTTTGAGTTTTTCAATATTATTGACAATGGTCTGGTGAACATTCATGTAATTATATTTACACAGTTTTGTTTTTTTGTTTTTGTTTGTTTGTTTTTTAGAGAGGGAGAGAGTGGGGGGAAGGGCAGGGAGAAGGAGAGAGAGAATGTTAGGCAGACTCCCCACTTAGCATGGAGTCCCATGCAGGGCTTGATCTCACAAACCTGAGATAGTGACCTGAGCTAAAATCAAGAGTTCGACACTTAACCAACTGAGCCACCCAGGTGCCCCTATTTCTACAGAATTTAAAAAGTATTTTTCTTGGTTAAAGTCTTAGGATAGAATTCTTGAGTGAAATGGTATATGACATGTTTTCACTGAAATAACAGCTTGATAAATGAAGGCTAAACAGAGGGTAGTTTAGCATTTTTCAACCTTTACCATTACCTGTTTCTATAACTATAATTTATGCCATGAACATGATGAAATACACATTCACGCAAGCCATTAGAAACAGGACTGATTCTTAATTCAACTCCCATCTCAAGTAATTTGTCAGCTACCTTTTATTATTCTGTTTCCCAAATTGAGATCATTTTTGAGAAAAAGTTTTCTACATATGTTCTTAAAATGCTTTGTGTTTTAGAACGAAATGACTACACACACAGCAGAAAGAGCTTTCAATATTTCTGCAGAACATCCCCCAAACAACAAATATTTATGTATATTTACACATATGCCTTTATATACGTATATACAAAGGCAAGCATATATGTACACACACGAACTGGTAAACATAGCTAGGACAGGGTAAAAAAAGTAATCTTAAAGAATTCCCTTTCTTGTGACTAAATGTCATTGATTCCAAGCCATTCTAAAATACGCTAATCTACAATTTGGAAATGCCATTGATGGTAAGTGATTTGAATTCATCTTCGAGAGTGGGTTCACTTTAGCAGCATGAATGCGTCACATTAACTGTGTAGGACTGTAGCTGCTGCATTTGGAGCAAAAGTTTGAGCTAAGCATGGAAGAAGTTTCACAAAGGAAGTTTCAGGAAGGACCACCGTAGCCGTTGCTTGGTTCTGGGTGTGCCAGCACCACAGAGCAGCAAAGATGGATGGGCCCTGCACCATCACAGGGTTGGGCTTTAGAGATTGTTCCTGAAAGCTGGATGGAGCATTCACTCACTCACACATATATGTGCAGGGATTCATACATGCTCCATTCACTGTTTAAAAATAGTTTTCAGCTGGACTTTTGGGGGAGAAAGCCTGGGAAAATAATGTGGTGGAGTGATTAAGACCCTTGTCTTCTGGGTCAAAGTGCCTGGTTTAAACCTTGGGCCCATCACCTCTCCACAGGTGATCTTGGGTAGTAGATTATTTTAACTTCTCAAAGCCTTAAATCTTGGGTGATTCTAGGACTTTAAGCCTCAGCTTCTTTTCACAGCTCATTATCTGGGAAGACCTCATGGCAGAAAGGTTAAAGAGATTCAACCGCCATCATGGCAGAGACCATTAGTCTCGGAAAAGGAGCTGATGGGGAAGAATTACTCAACCCACAGCTGACTTTTCAGAAATCCTAAGGTGAGGACCTTGCTTATGAAGTATGGATTAAAAGGCGGGCAGGCTCTGCGGTGTGCGGGTCTGTTGGGGGCAGGGGAAGAGCTGGAAGAGGTGGGCGGGCTGTAGGGTGTGCAGGTCTGCTGGGGGGAGAGGCAGAGCTGGAAATGTTCTGTGAGATGAACCTGTGTACGTGGCTGTGCCGAGGGTGTCATCCGTATGAGACTTAGTCCAAAATCCACAAGTGTTTCAGTGTAACAAACTGACAACTACTTTGAAGTGGCAGGGGTTGGAAAAGCAGGGATGGGGGTAAATAAGACAGCCTCAAGTTGTGGGAGGTCTCTGGCTCCGGCTCTGCCCGGGACAACCACATAGCAGCTGCTCCCAGAGCGAGCAATCACCAGGCACAGTCTAGGAAAAGGCAGTGGAGGAGAAAGGCCATCCAGAGCCGTGAACTTCTCTCTGGCCCCCACGGCCATGGTGCTCCGTGAATAGGAGTTGTTTTACACTTTCACAAAATTGATGAATTAAGCCAAAATGGGAAACTGAGAACTTGGCTCACTCTTGTCCAAATCCCAGTCTCTTTTTAGCGACCGTGGAGGTGCACTAAGTTTTTTCTTAGAGGTGAAAAGCAAAAACAAAACCCACCCTGGATATTTGCATATCGTATTAACAAACTATATAGGAGGAAAAAGAGCAAAGGTTGCTTGGGTTCAGCTTAACGATATGTGAGTTATTTACAGAAAGAACTCTATTTTAAAATATTTAACATACTTCAAAGTTTTGGGGAAGGATATATGGTGTTTGGGCTACAGAGTAGAATTTAGTATTCTGTGTACCCAAGGCCTTCCTTTTACCTTTACGCACAATAAACACACTGCTTGTCTGAGTATTTTTTACTGGGAAAGAAATAAAAATCAAAGTTTGTCAAAATAAATTTTTGGAATTAGCAAACTTTATAAATAAAAAAAGAGGTTTGCAGAAAAAAAGGAAAAACAGTCAAAAAATAAAAATAATAATAAAAAAAGAAAATATCAAAACCAAGAAACCAAGGACTGTGAGGGAAGAGTTCTGAACTTAAGAACACGTATGGGGCACCTGCATGACTCAGGTAGGTTAAGTGTCTGCCTTCAGCTCAGGTCATGATCCCAGAGTCCTGGGATCAAGCTCTGCATGGGGCTCCATGCTCAGCGGGGAGCCTGCTTTTCCCTTTCCCTCTGCTGCTCCTCCTGCTTGTGCTCTCCCTCTTTCTCTGTCAATTAAGTAAATAAAATCTTTAAAAAATAGAACAAGTAGTCACTAAAATGAAAAATGAGCATGTTCATTTGTATCTCAAAAGTAAATTTGATCTGTTCATATTTAAAACCAAGCAGCATTAGGATTATAGTCAGAGAAGGATAGGGATCACCCAAGACCCTAAACCACTTTTACATTTTAATAACATAGAAATATAAGGAGCTGGATAGACCTAATTTATTGGGAAAAAAAATATATATATATAAGTACTGAGAAGGACCAACCAGATGGTGGTGCAGATTGACTTCAGAGGCAAGCTGAGTGGAACGTTCAAAGGAGCGTAAGGTTTTATGTAAGTATATAAATCTAAGTATGTGTGTTTGGGAATCTCTTGGGTAATTTCTCCCGCTGGCCCGGTTGCAGGCCACCGTAAATAAATCAGTGCTGGCAGGTGCTTCCTTGTTACACCTACTCAGTATTCCTGCAAGGACTCTTTGCCTGGGAGAGTTTGTGTTGGCAGGTGGTGTGAGTTGAAAATGGATTGCAGAGCGCATCAGTGTCTGCTGCTGCAAGCAGCTCACCTGCCTGCCTGAGAAGCTATGACCATATAGAGGAGGGGTAGAGAGGGCCTGCTAATATCTTCTTTTTCCACTTCAGTTGGTTGGTTGTCCCTAAGCACAAAGTGGTGAATTTTCTTGAACTCCAGAGTTATTAGATGTTGGAAAATCAAGATGAAAGAAAAAAAAAATCAAGCGGTTGTTGCAGCAAGAGCATTTGCAGACCGATTTTCTCTGATATCTGTGGATTCCCCCCAGCCTGAGTGTTCTCTGCGTGGACAGACACCCCAGAGTCCAGGGACATCAGAGAAAGGTTGGTTCTTACTCTGTACCTTGCATATACCTTTATTCCTCTAGTATCCGAAACAGCACTCTGAGCTCTGATCCTGAGTCATTCTTTCTTTCATGTATTCATTCTGGTCTACAACTGAGAAGGACTATTTAGAGTTTACTTTGCCTGGCAGAAGCAGAAGGAAATCAAGTAGTCTCTCTACAAATACTTGTAGCAAGGAGAATGGTAAAATGTTAACTTTAGAGAGGACCAGAGGAATCACCTCGTCCTACCTCTTCATGTTATACACAGAGAAACTTGCAGAAAGTTGTCTGAAAGGAAATATTGCTTTCCCTTTCTGATTTTGTTTTTTTTTTAAGATTTTTATTTATTTATCAGAGAGAGAGAGAGAGAGCGAGAGAGCGCACAGGTAGGCAGAGAGGCAGGCAGAGGCAGAGAGAGAAGCAGGCTCCCTGCTGATCCCAGGACGCTGGGATCATGACCTGAGCTGAAGGCAGTTGCTTAACCAACTGAGCCACCCAGGTGTCCCTCCCTTTCTGATTTTGAATCACACAGTTCATTCATGGTTTTAGGAAGAATTCACAGGTGCCCTTATTATCCAAATCCTGCAGGACAGCAAAAATATACTCTCAAAAATCTGTTGTACTTAAGGTTAAAATCTGTATCTACCAATTTAAACCCACTTTGTGACCTTAGTCATATTCTACAGATTTATAGACTAAGTTAAGTAATGTTCCCATTGCAGAGTATACTCTATGTGCTGAATGTGAACTTCATGTGCACAGCTAAGATCACCTTGCAAAGCCATTGACACAGTGCATGACATCATTGCACATGGCACTTTGTAAAAGAGGAATAATATCAGTCTTATGGTGATTATTGTTATTATTACTAGTATTACAAAACATCTGCTGTCCCTCTTCAATGTAGCCAACATCCGCCAATAATCTGCCTTTAAGTTTCTTTCATGTAATTCCTTCTCATGTACATTTGGAGCATGTTTCTTCAGCTTGATTCCCATTTCTGAACTGTGTTGGTGAAGAAAAAAAATCCCTCCCCCACTCCTCCCCACTCCAGAGATTTTCTAGCTGGTTTAGGAATTAAATTGACAGGAGGCGGGTTAACAAGAGAGACAAAAACAAAAACACTGAGTTTTATTACATGCACACAGAAGCTCAATAATGAAATCGAGACCCAAAGAATTGACCAAGGCAAGAAGTTTTTAGACATTTTAGACAGACAATAAATTGTGAAAATTGGCAGAGAAAACAGACGTCTGGGAGCTTTAATTAGTAAGGGAAAGTAGAAAAAAATTAGAAAAAAATACTAGAAAAAACAACAAGGTCTGTTTCTACAGCTTTTTTGACTTTAAAGTTTCTATCTCTGATGATGAGATTGTCTTTTTACTTGGAACAGGGATGGTATTTTTCCTGCAGGAGGTGTGTTTCCTGTTTTCAGGGGGACAGAAGAGGGTCAGAGCGTCCTTGTGCTGGATATTTCTGGGACATTCCAGGGGCAGGCTGCCCTGGGCCTCTACAGCCACAGTTTGCTCCCCTTTTAAAGTCATTTCCCATTTGTGCCCCCTCATTATCTGTCTACCTTCTGCATTTCCTCATACTTGTGAGTTACGGCCGTTAGATGCTAAATTACTGCTGTGAGCAAGTGGCAAGTGATGGTTTGCAATCTTTTGTCATCATGAAATTCACTCTATGAAAACAAAAAGAAGCCTAGCAAAACAAGATTTCAAGATCACGTGGAAAGTATATATGTGTCAGTTTGTATTTATTCAAGTTGCGGAATCAAGGGAGTTAATGGGAGGGACATAGACAGTTTCAGTTAATGAGACAGATTGTTTTGGAAAACAGGATGTCACTGTTGCTTGCTACATAAAATACTGACTTTGTTATTGTTGAACCCTGGCTATATTAACAGAAATAGCATTTGTTCCTCTTGAGATATTCCTCAGAGCTGCATTTTTGTTAATAAAGATAAATTTCTTGTGGGACCATCAGATGATATCTTCCTATTTTGGGGACCATTCCAACAGTTTCCTGGCTTTGAGATAAGGTATTGCTGGACACTTATGCCCTGTGGTGATTTGCCTCCTGCAGTAGCTTCACTGGCATCTTGGAAGCCCAGTGAATATCTTGAGATGTGCTGGGGCTGCCTCAGTAATATCTTGAGATCTGACATTGGGAAATTCTATAGAATAGGGAATCTAGAGGTAGAAATCCTAGAACTGAAGAGCTACAAGTAAAGCTGCATGAAGTAGCTGGACAAGCATGTAATTTCTCACATTTTCTTCCTTCTTTTGACAGTAAAACTGATTTTCAGAATTTTCTTGACGTTCTCCCTTGTTCTTTTCTCTGTAGTCTGTTCCTGCCTATTTCTCTACCACAAGAGCTTTCCTTAAGATTGAAGGGAAGGAAAAATTCCTCCTCCCTCCTTCAGGTCTTCCAACTGGACTAAGAATTAAATTTAAACGAAATAGTTTAACTGGAGAGATAACCAAAGTTTTATTACATGCGCATGGAGGACTAGTAATGAAATTGTGACTTAAAGAAATGACCAAGGCAGGCATTTTTTATGCTTTTTTAGACAAAGAGACAATAACTATGTGGGGAATTGACAGAAAAAAGGAAACAACTTTGGGAGCTTCAAATAGTAAGGAATTCTACATAGAATTTAGACTGGGGTAGTAAATTAGTGAAAGGTAACAAGGATTCTTTATACAGCCATCTTGGCTCTGAATTTCCCATTTCTGATGATAAGAATATCTCTTTACATCCGGTACTGGGAGGGTACCTTTCACTTGGGAGATTTATTTCGTGTTTTCAGGGAAACAGAAGAGGGTTTGAGGGTTCTTCTTACACAGGCTCTTAAGTAACTTTTATTTAAAGCAACCAATATGCTTGGGGTGCCTGGGTGAATCAGTCAGTTAAGCATCTGCCTTCAGCTCCAGTCATGAGCCCAGGGTCCTGGGATGAAGCCCCACATCGGGCTCTCTGCTCAGTGGGGCATCTGCTTCTCCCACTCCCTCAGCCTCTCCCTCTCTCCCCCTCCAAGTGTGTGTTCTCTCTCTCAATCTCTCTCAAATAAATAAATAAAATCTTTAAAAAATAAATAAGATAAAATAATCAGTATGGCAAAGTGATACATTCTGGGGCCACCTGCCCTTCATCCCTGCAAAATCATTGATACTCTTCCTGTAGCTAAATAAAACTAATGTTTTTAGCCTTTCTTTTACTTGGCCTATCAGCACTACTTTATTTAGCTCAAGGCCAAGATTAGACCTGATTGGAGAAGGCACAGCTTTGGGCTTACTGTGTGGAAGAACAGTTTTTGAGACGCCACACCCCAGAAACTTGCTGGGAATCTCTCTTCTGGGGTGTCAGGGGAACAGCTTTGGGAGGTGCCCTCATTGAAACTCATTGAAAACCTGCCTGAAAGTCCACCTGGAGAAGCGCCCAGGGGGTGCCCTGTCTGCCTTGCAAGTGATGTCTGGTTCAGGAACCTGGTGAGAGAGAATGCCAGCACTGGGAAGACAGACCCCTTCCTCCTCCAGGTCCTTCCAGGTCCCTCTACTTCCATACTTGACATTGATCCAGCTGGCAAGCAAGAAAGAGTTACAGGGTCTACCTTTATCTAGAAAATTAAAGGTGGATCGGGATGGGAGAAGCAATACTCTAATAAGTAGTACAGTGACCCAGACAACTCTACGGAGTTTGGGGTTCTCTTGAGCAATTGTCACATGGAAATTTAGAGATCTAAAATAAATAAGTAAATAAATAAAATTTTAAAAGAAATTGCAAACATAACATATGCAGGACCAAATGTATAATCTTCCCCCTCAAACCTGGTCTCCCTTCAGCTCTATCACCCCCATTCCAATTTTTGATGCCGGAAACATAGGAGTAAACGTTATTACTTCCTTCTCTTTAATATTTCATATACAACACCCTATCAACTCTTACATAATTTATTGCTTAACTCCTATTCAGATCTCTTCACCTATGTGGACATGATATGGATATAATGTGCAATAACTAAAAATTTGATTAATTAGTAAATATCCATGTAGTAGATTAAATAATCCCATTCAGCCCTCTCCCCCTGCCCCCAACACACAAAAATAACTACACCCTAATACCTGGAACCTGAATATTACTATGTAGTAAAGAATTTTATTTTAACCAAAGAGAGGTCTAGTCTTTGCCCTTGGCTTTTGGGAGGTAATCTATTTTATACCTCATAGAAGTCTCTTTTTTGAGCACTGGCTTGGCCATACCACATCTTAGAGTAGAAGCTGGCATGCCAGAAAGACCAATTTTGTGATTTAGAGTGGGTATTTTAGATCATCTAGTATCAGTCAACCTGGAGACTGTTCAGCCTCATGGATAATCAATTATGTGGACACTAAAACTTGGCTGTCATTGGACACCAAAAAATACTAGACAACAACATTCTCAACACTAAAACTTGAATGAGCTTCTCTGGTTAACAATACTCCAAGTGTGCTGTCACACATCGGTGCCTGGACCATAATGTATCCTAAGGACGAAAGCAGCTTTGTAGTTTGAAGCTTCCAGATTCTGCCCTTTGTGTCTCTTTTCTTGGCTGATTTTGAGCTACCCCTTTCCCTGTAAGAACCATAACTGTGAGTGTAATAGATTTTAATGAGTTCTGTGAGTCATTCTTGTAAGTTATTGAAACTGAGCTGATTTTTGTAATCCTCTAAACTTGTAGTTGATGTCACTCCAGGCATATTTTGCCTTCAAACTTTGCAATTTGGCTAGTTTTTTGCATTATATGGCAAAAGGGGCTTTTCAGATGTGGTTAAATTAAGGATCTTGATTTGGGGAGATTATCCTAAAATACTCCAGTGGGTCCTAAATGCAATTAAAAGTATCCTTATAAGAGGAAGGCAGAGGAAGTTTTGACACACATTGAAGAGGAGAAGACAATGGGATCAAAAGACAGATTGGAGTGATGTAGCCGCAAGCCAAGGAATGCCAGTAGCCACCAGAAGCCTGGAGAGGGAAGGAATAGATTCTTCCTTACAACCTCCAGAAGGACCTGTTGATGATATATTGGTTTTGACCCAGCGAAGCTAATTTTGGACTTCTGGCCTTCAGAATTGAATAGAATAAATTTTTGTTGTTTTAAGCCACCAAATTTGTTAGAGTAGTCACAGGGGAAAAATATACCATGTTATCAAAAAATACACCCAGTTATCAGCAAGCTACTTCATGCTACCTTGGTCCCTGTCTAGAAAAGTCTTCACAACTTGTCTCCTTAACCCACATTACTCCCAAATTAATCAATTTCCACATCATTTCCAAAAAGCACTTAGATTTAAAAAAAAAAAAGGCTGTCTCCGATTATGTCAACCTCTTAAGTTTATACCACTTCTTCAAAGGTTTCTCCTTGTTCCTAAAATAGGCAAAATTCATTAAGACGATAACTTAACATATAAGAGCCTGCATGTTCTAGCCACTGCCTGTCATTCTAGCCTTCTCTCCTACTTCATAATCTTGCTCTGTTTTACCCAACCACACCCATCATATGCACCTACTTTATGCCCTCAATACTTGTTGCAGTTCCTGCTTATCATCTCTTCTCCCTCCTATCCAACCACACCTAGAAACTCCAACTTATCCTCTATGTTCCAGCTCATTTTTTCACTTCCTCAGATATCCTCATACCTCCCAAAGTCAACTCACCCTATTTTCTGGTCTCCCAGCACAGTATATCCCAGAAGGTATAATTTTAATTTGCATGTTTGTTATGCATTTGCTTGTGTGCACATGTCTGCCTACCTGTCTGCTCTCAAAGTGCTAGTTTTGACAGTCTAAGATCCATGATGGCAAAAATAATATATGCTTATCTGTTCCCTTGTATCTCCTACCTATCCTAAGAAGATTAATCAATTGGATAAGTTGCATATATATAAACTAGAAGGCTGCTGTCTGAGGTGTGGCTCTGCCATTCACTATGGTGCTCACAACAAAGAAATTTCTGCCTTTTGTTATCAAAATTTATATACACACAGTACAAATGCCACCCACTGAGGGCCTATACATTTGGGAATAAGTCCTTTAAGGAGTGTTCTCGGTCTCTTGAAGTTTGAATGGAGGCAATTAGAATACAAGCATTGTCTGCCTCCATTCCCATTTTTCAGATCAAAAAAAGAAGGCAGTGGTCTATTCTGTATCACTCCTCTAGTGGGCCTGGTTTCAAACTCAGCTTTTTATATAAGAAAATCACTGTTTTTTAAGAAGTGGTTTCCCTTCACTAACCCCACCATGTGTGTGTGTCTGTGTGTGTCTGTGTGTCTGTGTGTCTGTGTGTCTGTGTGTCTGTGTGTCTGTGTCTGTGTCTGTGTGTATTCCCTCTTTATGTATATAGATGGATAGAAGATAGATAACAGACTATGTTGGAAGAATACACACACACACACACACACACACACAAATATAGAGATATATATGTGTTATATATCTCTATCTGTGTTTATGTGTGTGTATGTAAATATATATACTTAGAATATCCACTTCTTCTCCCAGTGTAGACTATAACCTGTTTGGTTGAAGGGGCAGTGTTTTATGGTTCTATAGCAAGTCTAATGGGAACACTAGACACAGGAGGTCTGATATTTGTAGAGTGGGTCAAATATAAATCTGGTGACCAAGGCAGCCAGACCCCAAACCATTGATATCAGAGAAGAAATGATAATATTTAGACACTTTAGGGCGGAGATGATTTAGTCACTGCTTGTTGGAGTGGTTAACTGGACCACCAAGTCCCCTTATGTTCCATATCTACCACAACACAGAACATGGCACTCCTAGATAAATATAATATTAAGTTAAATTAGAAAGCTTTATAATAAACAACAACAACAAAAATCAAGATCTGCTTTTTGATCCCAGCGTTAACAAAAGCCATACTTTACTTGGGAACTTGAAGGCTCTGTTATCCCTTTACTTGCTTCTATTCTTATAGAAATAAGAAGATAGATCTCGTCTGATCTCGGAAGCTAAGCAGGGTCGGGCCTGGTTAGTACTTGGATGGGAGAAATAAGAAGATGGATCTTCGGGTGCTTAGGAAGAAAGCAAAGTTTAACCCTCTGTAAACCACGACAGGTTGGTTGTGAAAGGACCTATTTACTCTGATTTCCTTCTTTAGTTGGCTTCCCCAGTACAGTCATGCTGTGTCTTCTTTGATGATAATGGGCTGGTATAAGAGCTCAATATTTAATAAGCAATGACCGCTATTATTTTCAAGAAATGGCAGAAAAGTAAAGAAAACGAGTCACAGATAGTTTCAGAAAACACATTGCTTAGAGAGGGAAAAGAAGAAAAAAATGCACTTCCCCTGTGCCACTTTTTTTTTTTTTTAAGATTTATTTATTTAATTGAGAGAGAGCACAAGTGAGCAGACTGGGGGAAGGGCAGAGGGAGAGGGAGAAACTTAAACTGACTCTGCTGAGCATAGAGCCCTACTCAGGGCTTGATCTTGATGCCCTGAGATCAGGAGCTGAGCTGAAAACAAGAGTCTAACACTTAGGGACTGCACCACCCAGTGGCCTGCACTTTTCCTGTGCCATTCTTGATTGTACTTGTGATGTTCACTAATCCTACCTTGGTCCAAAGCCATTATGGATACCCTTAGATGTAAAAAGTTGACTTCCAGGAAAATAATTACAGGGAACCTTTCTTGGCCTAGACATTAACTTTATACTTGAATTGGGAATGATTCTGAAAATACTTCAAAGATTTATGGACTTTTTCTCTTGAAGAAGAGACCCCATTGGGCCATAAGAAGTACTACAATCAGCCCTTCCAATTTTGCATATCCCCCCCTTTTTTCAAAAGTAAGAACCCATTCCTCCATAGTCAAGTTAGAATTGATAGACAATTCCATTTATAAACATTAGAGTAACTCAATATCGAAGTTACTTTGCAATGAATTCTCTAGAAATTCAAACAGTCCCTTTATGAGAAAATATGGCTCTCAAAATTATGCTAATTGGTCGTGTAAGTTTAGTTTGTTATGTTTGTATAGGATTACCTACTTCTTGCTTTTAGTTCATCTTACCATTATTTATGAGGATATTTTGTTTTGTTTTGTTTGAGGATATTTTGTTTTAAATGCTGAGTGTTAATTTCATTTTGTGATCTATGTGTCTCTTCGCTGTAAAATCAACCCTTTGGTTTACCATATCTAATATTGCTGTTCTAAATATAGGATATGGAAAATGCACCATTCCAAATCATGTAGCCAATTAGCACTGGATTTGTGACAGTCTGACAACAGGAAAGAAGAAAAGAAAAAAGAATCAAAACTGTCCTAACCACATCATTAGCAATACCTCAGTCCTAGTTATGAGAGGAAGAGAGGTTGCTTATGCCGAGGGGAAAACAAAAACCATAGTGGAGAAACCTAGTAGTGCAAAACAGACTCCAAAATATATTTTTCTTAATAAGTTTTCTTTTCCATTACTTGCTTCTGGTGGCAAGGATATAAACATATAAGCTTTCAGGAGAACTGTCATTTCTGAATTGTTATACTTAAGTCTAGAATCATAATATTTGTAGAGCAAACTTCTGAGAGAGAACAAATATATTAGTTTCTTTATTTTTATTTTGGAGCTTAGCTGCCAAACATCTAGGATTTCAACCAAAATAAGCCAAAATTTCTGCAAGCCAACTTGAGGGAAGTGAAAGGTCCAAAATTAAAACAAAAAACAAAACACAAAAAGACAAAAAAATTGAGTCTTTATAGCCTGAGATTCTAATAATGCCTGCTCCCGTTTCCACATTAACTCATGTAATACTGAATCTTTCTAAAGCTTTGCTTTGAGGGATACTAAGACTCACATCTATTAATTAAGGCTCAGCAAAGCAGAAAACACTATCTATTTTTAAGCCAAAATAAAATAAAGCGAACACACAAAACAGTAACAGTCCAGAAAAATCTTTGCTATGAAATGCAATAAATTTCTGCCACCTACAACTGCATATAAGAAGAGGTTAGACAGTTGGCATTAGGGATGGGTAAGGACGAGGCCTTGATAACACGCTTTCTTCTCTTCCTGCATGGTTTGTAACCTCTGCTGCAAGGGAAGGATGAGATCTCAAAGCAAGGAGCTTTTTCTTGTTGTTAAATCTGGGCCATGAGCTATTAGCCAGCTGGCTCAATTGAAACTACTGCTGCTTGCTTTGACAGTGATTCTGACTCTCTAGCCTGGGTGAAATCAATTTTTATAAAATCTTATTATGCCATATCCTTCTCTTTTTTAATGTATATAACAGTTGTGAAAATACATGCAATGCCATGAGCATTTGATCATTTCTGTCTTCTGTAGTAGGCTATAAGCATCATCAGTACAAGGACCATAGTTTTTTTTTTCTTCCATTTTTGTGTGCCCTAACAGCTATTCCTTTTAGTTATGTATTGTTGTGCACCAAATTACTACAGACCCTGGTGATGTACCACAACACACATTTAGTAAGATGGTGCAGAAAGTGGAAACCAGTATGGCAATTACTAAAATAAAATAAATGTACACATAGAATTACTACTTCTGTGTATATACCCAAATCTATTGGAAGCAAGGACCTGAATATACATTTGTGCACCCATGTTTGTAGCAGTATTATTCACAATAGCCCAAAATGGAAGCAATCCAAGCATCGATCAATGGATGAATGGATAAACAAAATGTGGCATACACATACAATGAATTATTAGCCTGAAAAAGGAAGAAAATTCAGACGTATGCTACAACACGAATGGATTTTTTTTTTTTAAAAGATTTTATTTANGCAAGGACCTGAATATACATTTGTGCACCCATGTTTGTAGCAGTATTATTCACAATAGCCCAAAATGGAAGCAATCCAAGCATCGATCAATGGATGAATGGATAAACAAAATGTGGCATACACATACAATGAATTATTAGCCTGAAAAAGGAAGAAAATTCAGACGTATGCTACAACACGAATGGATTTTTTAAAAAAGATTTTATTTATTTATTTCACAGAGAGAAAGTGCATGAGCCCTGAGATCATGACCTGAGCCGAAGGCAGAGGGTTTAACCCACTGAGCCACCCAGGCGCCCACGAATGGATTTTTTAAAAAAGATTTTATTTATTTATTTCACAGAGAGAAAGTGCATGAGTGGGGGGAGGAGCAAGGGGAGAGGGAGAAGCAGGCTCCCCACTGAGCAATGACCCAGATATCAGACTCGATCCCAGAACCCTGGGATTATAACTTGAGCTGAAGGCAGGTGCTTAACCGATTGAACCACCCAACATGAATGGATTTTGAAAAAAATAATGCTAAATGAAATAACCCAGTCACAAAAGGACAAGTAATGTATGATTCAACTTATATGAGATACCTAGAATAGTCAAAATCATAGAGACAGAAAGTAGAATGGCAGATGTCAGGTGTCAAAGGAGAGGGAAATAGGAAATTAGCATGGAATGAGAGAGAGATTCAGTGGGGGAAGATGAAAAATTTCTAAAGATGGTTGGTGGTGATCATTACACAACAATGTGAATGTACTTAACACCATAGAATTTTAGACTTAAAAGCTGTTAAAATGTTACCTTTCATGTTATGTATATTTTAACACAACACAACACACACACACACCTATTACCTTATACTTGCTATGGGCCAGAAAAGTATACACAACTACATGAGTCTCCTGTTTAAGGTCTCTCACAAAGCTACAATCAAGGTGGCAGCCAGAGCCGGGGTCTCACCTGAAGACTTGACTGGGGAAGCAGCCACATCCAAGGCGCTCTGACTGCAGAATCTGTATCTCAAGGGCTGTTGGGATTGGGGGCCTCAGTTCCTAACTGGCTGTCAGCTGCAAGGTGCCTTCAGTTCCTTGCTATGCAATCTTCTTCAAAATGGCAATTGGTTTCATTAAAGAATATCAGTTGAGAGGAAAATAGAGTATGCTAGCAAGAGGGATATCCCCATACTTTGTAATCTAATAATGGAAGTGACCTCTCTGAATGTTATCATATTCTTTTGATACAAAAAGTCATAAATGTCAAGAGATAGGAAACATCAGGGCCTTGAACTGGGAAGATAAATGCTGGGAATGGATAACTCCAAAAAGAGGCTGGGCTCTGAGAGCCCAACCAATGACAAGATGTCAGAGCAAAACAGAAGGTTAACCCTGAGTTCTTTATCAAGAAAGCTGAAATTATAGGCTAGGATTTTGTCAGAGCCAACCTCCAGAGGGAAGACAATTATGTTATTTCAGAAAATAATTTTCAGCTTTCCAGGCCAGAGGATGCCTGTAGCTTAAGAGCAGGGCCGAGATGGCAGCCATATTTAAGGTCTAATCCAGCGTAAGTGTTCTACATCCTGCCTGGCAGGTTTTCATGTAGCTCTTTGAGGTAAAGCCTAGGTTTTAGATTTCTCGAATTTCTTTCTTGAATTTTTCCACACAAGAATGGGGATGTGCTCCAGATTGACTGCCTGGTAGGCTGTTCTGAGTTTGAAAAGTTTGACAGCAAAACATTCATCAAGGCAATCTACTTCCCATCTTTTCTGTCAGTGAGATTTTGAAACTACAGCTCTGAACCAAGGCCATGGAAGCTGCTCAAGAGCTATAATCTAAGGCTCTGTTTTTCTGCTTTTTGGGCAAATCCATTTCTGGGCGATCCATGGAGACTCTGATTAGGAATCTTATTTTGGGGAATGGAGTGAGATGGTGAATTGGAGTAAAGAGAATAATTTTTGTCTCTTTTCATGGAGAGTCATTACTTTTTGTTGTTGTGCTTTTCATACTAAGATGTTCATGAATTGAAAAGCAATGAAAAAACAAAATAAACATGTCACTTGGAAAAGGAGAAAAGGGCACACAGGTAAAGAATGGAATGTAAAAAGCCTTTCCTTAACCAGATGCTGTTCCCTCCAGTGTCCCATGTGGTTATTATTTATTCTAAATGACAACTCCAGATTCCAGGAAACCATTTGCTTTTAGTTCAGCACTTTGAGAAACCAAGAATGGCATTATTCCTTTTGGTCAAACCCCCCAACTATGTGAATATGGAATATATGACTATTTATTTACATGACAATGCTCAAAAATTTCATGTATCTACTTGCAAATTGAACATGTATTTAAATTACTGAAGAATTTTCAATTTCTCTCTCTTTTTTTGGCATCTGAATACAAAGTTAATGTGTAGAATAGTCTTGATTCACTTTCTCTAACTCTTATCATGTATCACCAGTATTTTAAGGTAAAATGACACTTGGATATATCAACCTAGTTATAACTTTTTTAAGGATAAGGGTGGGTACACATAGAAGGAGATGTTCCTTATTGATTGACTTCCTTGACTCAATGGAGCTTTTTCACTTGACATGAAAATATGTAGTTGGATTATAATCCAGCCAGTGAAGGTTTTTTCTCCCTTCCTCCTTCCCTTTCTTTCTTTTTCCCCTCTTCCCCCCTTCCTTTTCTTTCTTTCATTCTTTCTTTCTTTCTTTCTTTCTTTCTTTCTTTCTTTCTTTCTTTCTTTCTTTCTTTCTTTTTCTTTCTTTCTTTCTTTTTCCTTCCTTCCTTCCTTCCTTCCTTCCTGTGGTGAAATTCTGACTAGCATGAGGTTTGGTACCTCAGACATCCTCTGAGGACTTTGAATACAAACAACTATGATCTATACATGCCTTATCTTTCATCAAAAATAAATGAACATAGTAATAAAAAAAGTAAGTTTGTTTCTAGTCAATTTTGTTGCTTCCAAATGAATTATAGCTCAAGTAATCCTGCAATGAGCAAAAAAAAGGTGCCAAATACTAATTAAGTTTGAAGATTTTTATTATAAAGAATCTAATATGTTTGGCAAATATGAAGTTTTTCTGATCAAAATGGTATAAAATTCTCACCTTTTTGGCTCTGCCTTTTTTATTCTACTGTTCCAAAAGCTACAGATAGAAAAGCAAGAACTATTGTTTATCTTTCCATCTAGTAACTCACACCATTCCTCACTGGTTTGAACACATTGTTCTTTCCAGAAAGGTCACTATTTTCAGTGTTACAAATATGCTCTTTTAACTTGAGGTGTTATCTGTAGTTTTAAAACTTACCCCTGTATAAAGGGCATTATTTTCCCTCATACTTCTTTTTGAAATACCCTAAACTTCCTTATCAATCTTAGCATGCACTTGAGATACAAAATCTTCAACACTATTTTTGGCTTTCAAGCTTTCCAGGAGAGTTTCTCAGCCTACAAAGATTCACTTTCTGAAATCCTTGCTCTAGCAACCAGACAACTCCTGAAGCCTTCTCTCCTGTTGCTCAGGTTTACCTGACAGTTACTAGGGAAATTCTTTGAAGAAACAAATGCCTGAATGAAGCCTAGAATTTTGTGCCTGCCAGTGTGCGATTTGGGTTTCAAAATCTACCTCTTCCTCATTCTGCGCTTTCCTTCTTATCCATCCATCTTAACCACGTCCCCTAAAGAGCTCCTTTTACATTTTGTCTAGACTCTAGAGTCTCAAAGGCATGAGCTACGAAGGATCCTTAAGTTTGGTAAAAACATGTCTGATTCCATTCACTGCCTGCGGAGGTAGGATGAAACTACTTTTTATGCAAAAATATATTACGGCCAGTAGTCTATTTCTGATGGCCCAAAATAAGAAATCCAGTGAAACTCCCAAGGGAAAGGTCCAAAATGCCCTTTTCTTTTATTTACAGACAATCAAATGGGATGGCTTATTGCATATGAGTTCCATTATACTATTTTGTTTTAAATGATGAACTCCTTTAGAAAAAGAAAATGTGCTATAAATTTAAATAAACTCCCATGTCCTCAGTTTTATGTTCTTACCTCTGATGTTTTTTGGTAATGATTTGCTGTACTGTAGTGCATTTTAGTTAGCTCAATAAAAAAATTGTTTTTTGGGCGCCTGGGTGGCTCAGTGGGTTAAAGCCTCTGCCTTCAGCTCAGGGCATGATCTCAGGGTCCTGGGACCGAGGCCCGCATCGGGCTCCATGCTCAGTGGGGAGCCTGCTTCCTCCTATCTCTCTGCCTGCCTCTCTGCCTACTTGTGATCTGATCTCTCTCTCTGTGTCAAATAAATAAATAAAATCTTTAAAAAAATTGTTTTTTTCCAAAAGCAGTGATAGAATGGGTTTAGGATAAATATGTATGTAAATTTAATTTTACATTGAAGCTAAAATACTAGCCAGAAAGGTAAGAACTCAAAAATACACACATACATAATCAGGTTTGCTTTAATATCTTCAAGGAAAACTAAAATTTTGTGACTTTCAATATGTAAGTAATAAGTATTTATAATTATGTGAAATTACTATTATTTATATTATATAAAATTATATAATTAATATATGTTTATAAGTATATAGATATTTAAATATCTTTCATCTTGAACTTAGAGATTCATTCCCTATTTTATACAAAAATATAGTTGACCTGAAGAAAAGCTTATTTTGAATAAATGATTCATTGCTGTCAAAAAAAGTCCTACCGATTATTATGTTATTCCTTTTTCCCCTCACATTTATCCTTCTGTACTCTGCTTTATGATGCTGGAACTGAGACTACAAACTACATCTCTCCTTCATTAGATGGCTTCCTCTTAGGTCCTATTTATTTATTTATTTATTTAAAGATTTTATTTTTATTTATTTCACAAAGGGAGAGAGATCACAAGGAGGCAGAGAGGCAGGCAGAGAGAGAGGGGGGAAGCAGGCTCCCCACTGAGCAGGGAGCCCGATGCAGGCCTCGATCCCAGGACCCTGAGATCACGACCTGAGCCGAAAGCAGAGGCTTTAACCCACTGAGCCACTCAGGCACCCTCTTAGGTCCTATTTTAAAAAGTCACAAAAAGAAGGAGGAAGAGAGCAGGAATTGCTCCTTCCTTTTTATTTTTTTATTATTTTTTAAAGATTTTATTTATTTATTTCTGCGAGAAAGAGAAAGAGAACAAGCAGGAGCAGGAGCAGAGGGAGAGGGAGAAACAGGCTCCCCACTGAGCAGGGAGCCCAGGGCAGGACAGGAATTGCTCCTTCCTACTTTGTTTCCTGTTCCTGTTAGCAATGGTCTTTCACCGAAGAATGAATTGGCAGTGTTACAGGTTCCAGTTTCTTTTGTTATTTTCCAAACCATCCTTCTTCTGCCTCTTCAAAGATAGCATAACCATCTGAGTATGTGTTCTGGAAATGATGTGGTAGTTACTTGGTACTAAGCTTGATGCTAGTTCTTTTCTAAAAGAACACAGGAAATTGGCAATCCATGGCATACAGTTTCATCACAACTGAGCAAGATATCACAGGTTGATTGTGGCAAAGAACCTACAGAGCAGTTTTGTTGGGCACTAAGTAGTGAGTACATGTGACAGTTACAGCAGTGATGAAGGCTGTGAACCTGTAGGATGGCCAATGTTCATTGCACCAGAGTGAAAAAAAAATAATAAGCAAGAGTCTAATCTCTGAGATCAGTTCAGTGTCAAAGGAACAGCTTTGAGCTTCATTGGTGTCTGAAAATAGTATCATATTTCTTGTAAACATAGAAAAACATCTGTGGAAAATAAATCCCCATTTTATTGTATGGGTTACATAATTACCAGATAATGTGATTTGCAGATATAAAACCTCTTATGCGAATATATTTATCTCTCTGGGTATGTTATGTATAATTGGCTTTTGCCTCAGAAATATACAATTCTGTAACATAATGTATGCATCACTGATCCCTTCTGATAGCATTTCCAAGCTTTTCTGGTTGGTAAAAGAGCTGAAAGCAATCATAGTTATATGTTGATTTGTTGATACTGAAGAAAAAGTGCACTGCTGACCTATATATATCCAGAGCCCATTTTAATGTAACAAAATTGGTGTCCCTAATATAAAAAAAATGACTTTCATGTTTCTATTTTCTTATCTTGGAAAATAATTAACTAAATAGGTGAACAGAGCTGAGTTGTCTGATACTCCAGTCTCTGGTAAATTGAAATGTGTAATATCCCACAGACCTCGTTTCATTTGGTAGACGTATTGGCTTCAGACATTTAGGGGAATGATTGTTAACTCATTAGCTGACCACTAAAGCTAACCTAGCAGAAGCTTTAGTGACCTCACACAACAAAGAATACAGACTTTTATATTTAGATCACAAAAGTCAATAAATAAACAACAACAGCAAATTGCAGATGGGAGAGAATCTAGTTTCCAGAGTTGCCATATTAGGTAAAATGATTTCCATTGATTAGGTAAAATGTCCAGTTTTCAACAATGACAACAACAAAGTGAAGCATGCAAAGAAACTAGAAAATATGGCTCATACATAGAAAAAGAAAATCAATCAATAGAAACTATTCCTGAAGAAATCCAGACATTGGACTTATTAAACAAATCAGCTATTTTCAGTAAGTTCAGATAACTAAAGGAAATCACATTTGAAGAACGAAAATTTTTTTTTAGTTTACTATGAATTTAGTTAAGAATGATGTCTTGGCAAATACAGACTATTACTAAAGAGGTAGATTTTTTTTTTTTTAACGAACCAAATAAAATTTCTGGAGTTGAAAAGTCAATAGTGAAATGAAAAAGTTAATGGAGGCCTCAAAGGTAAATTTGAACAGGCAAGAAAATGAGAATTAGTGAACTTGAATATAGCCCAATTGAGGCTATCCTGTTCAAAGAAGAAGAAGAACAAAAATAAATAAATGAAAATGAAAAGAGCATCAGACATCTGCAGGACATCATCAAGCATATCAACGTCTGCATAAGGGAATCCCAGGAAGAGAGGAAAGAAAGAAAGAGCAGGAAGAATATTTGAAGACCTGATACGGTTTCCCAAACTTGACAAAAAATATTAATATACACAAACAAGAAGTTCCGCAAACTCTAAGTGGGATAAAGCCAAATAAATCCTAATCTAGATACATCATAAACTGCCATCATCAAAATCCGTGTAGGCCATATTCAACATGATAAAAGGAAAAGGCTCTCAACCAAGAATTCCATACCCAGTAAATCACTACCAAAAAAGAAAGTGAAGTTAGAAATTCTCAGATAAACAAAAACTTAGGGAATCCATTGCTAGTAGATGTGTCTTAAAAGCAACACTAAAGAGAATCCTTAAGGCTAACCTCACTCCTTTTTGGAGCAAGTGTCCAATATTTAACACCTCCATTCTACCCAACCAAGATGTCTAGCTCTTTTCACTCAACAATATTCCTTGGGCCACAAACAATGAATTTAACTTCTATTCCCATTTGAAAGCCTTGCAATTTTTTAAAAATGCTTACCACTTCCCTTTGAATCTTCTCTATAGAATAATTTATTCCACACTAAAGTGCCAACCTTACACTTACCAAATGCTTGTCAAATATATTCACCCAGTTAGAATAGAATAAGTGTTCATACTTTCTCTTCTCTGATATTTGGCCTGTATTTTGATTTTTTTTGCATTGATTTATTATAATCACTTCCATTGAATGCTAAGCACAAAAGATGCTCTTGGCTCCAAGTTGCCATAAAATGTTCCTTACATCATTTTTATTTATGCATTTTCTATAGCCTCAGTCACAATGTAAGGTACTCAGGTTAAGACCATGGATTTTTTTTTTTAAGATTTTATTTATTTATTTGTCAGAGAGAGAGAGCACAAACAGGCAGAGTGGCAGGCGGAGGCAGAGGGAGAAGCAGGCTCCCTGCCGAGCAAGGATCCCGATGTGGGACTCGATCCCAGGACTCTGGGATCATGACCTGAGCCTAAGGCAGCTGCTTAACCAACTGACCCACCCAGGTGTCCCAAGACCATGGATTTTATTATGAGAATGTAAAATTTAGATTTGAAGAACAGGCAAAAGCAACTAGAGCAACCAACTGCCAGACCCGTATTGTACATAAGCAACTGAGATCCTCAGAGATATTTCACAAGTGCATACAAATATCATTATCCTGCCTTCTAATATAAGGACTCATTTTAACGATGAGACTACGCACCTTGGTATTCCAGATATCTCCAGACAGTAGCTTTCAGACTTTCGGTTGACCAACATTTTCTTTGTTTTTCTGACACGGTATTTTAAAATCAGATTACTTCACTTAAAACTATGTAGAAACAATTGAGAAAGCCTACAAATTTTAGGCCTATGTTCCATATACAATAAGATGTTCCTTTGGTTTCTGACAAAAGCTCACTGATACCGGACATATTTTATGTAAAACAAATAAACCCCTTCTATATACATTCTGTCTTATTCCTGTAAACAGTTATATTTGCAAGCCAAACATTGGTATATTTTCATATGCTTTGATGAACATTTTAGTATCTACTATAGGACAACTAAGACAATACAGAATTAGAATACACATACACAAAAACATATTTACATATACTTACACAAGCATATACATATACAAATTAAATTATCTGAAGTTTTTCTATGAATCAAATAGTGGAAGAGAAATACAGTGGTTTAGAAACTTCCAGAGTTAAACAGCCTACTTCAGATCCCAGTTTTACCACTTAGAAGCTATGTAACATTGGGAAAGTTAATTTACTGAGACATGATTTCATTTGTAAAGTGAATATGATTACATATTTTGGGGAAAAAATTTAAAGAAAGGTATGGGCACTATTAGCAAAGTGCTTGATAAATGTTAATTTTGGAGATTTAGTCCAGGCTAGGAGCTGGGACCAAGGTCTCCTAACTTCTAGTGCAGAAATTTTGCTATTGTGTCTCCCATGTTCCCAGTATCTGCTGCTTTGCAAACTAAAAGCGTCATGGTGTGGGGAGATTCTGAAATGCCTTTTATCCAAGAACTTAATGAGCAACTGAACATTTTCAACATTCTGTGCTAACAAAATCTACCCCTAAAGATTAGTATATGAGGAATCTCATGATTGCCTGTGTGGGCAGGGCTCACTGAGTCATATATTTAGTTTGATCCTGAATAGGACTTGATGGTTTTATGTCTAATTAACCATGACTGTTAAAGAATAAAAAAAGAGTATAATCAAATTTCATGCTTTACTGGGTAAATCAATGGCTGTAGAAGTGCAGATGATGTCCTTTTCAAATGTTGCCAAGAGACTTATACAATTCATTGACCACCTAAGTGAGAAGTTTTACCTCTGTTAAATCAGTAATGTGCAAAATTTACCTGTACCCCAAATCCAAAGTACTCAACCTCATATCTGGGGACAGGCACCCTTCACATTCTTAATGTTCTTTCTTGTTTCTCCAGTTTCAAGTATTTAATCCTGAATATTGTAATATACCATTGACAGTTGTATGGCCAAATATTGCATAAGAGAACTCAGTGAGCAGATTTCTCTTTAGACAGGAATTTCTAATGCTTCTGGAACCTCATGAATAAAAGTGTCTGAAGCAAACATGGCAGTATTTTTAAGAGTTTGTTCCTTGGCTCCCCTGCCTCAGAACTGCATAATATAACTGCCTCAGAACTGTAGGAACAAATAAGAAAAAAAATAACACCACAACACACAGAAGGAAAATATACAGGAGAGAAAAAGAGATAGATAGGGAGATGGTGACTGAGAATAGAAAAAGTATTTCAAACTCAGAGAAATAAACTTCACAGTCTCTATAGGGAAGAGTCTAAGTATCTGTCTTTGTAATGTAAACCTCTTGGAAATATTTGAGATTTGAGGAAACACACAGAGGAAGCATCCTATTTGAATCATTTCAGCAATAGATCTTACCATGTAGGAGCTATCCTGGGGACTTCAAAGTTATGGAACCAACCCGTTAGGAGTGTGTACTTTATTAAGCTCTTTATTGTAATAATAATAGATGCTAATGATTAAGAATTAAAATGGGCAATGCCGATGATAAATGCCATAAGAAGTCAGTGATAAAGATCTAAAAGTAAACAAAAATAATCTGGAAATGGAGGTAACATGATTTGAAACATGTCCTGAAGTCTCACAAAATACTAAAGCATGAACAAAAGATAAGATTTTCCATGAAGAGATGGGTAAGTGGAGGGAGATGTGAATGTAATACAAGGGAGAAGTACTATATTGTTAGTGAGTGACAAAGGAGGATACGAATTATGAATAAATGGGAATAAAGAGAATACTTATGAGTGTCCCGTTTCCAAAAGTACTCCTGGCAAAAATACTTTCTATGTTACATCGTAGTGTCCCATATCAATGGAAATCTCTGGATCCAGCTTACAGTATACCCCGTGTGAAACTGACTGTGACATTTGACCCAAAATCTCCTCCTTCATAGTGAACCAATTCTATTTTGGGTCTAAAGTGATAGAAAATAGAATGAAGCCTTTGAAACAGCAACCAACATCTCCACTAACTGCAGGACAAAGTGATAAAACCAGAACAAAGATGAAAGCAGAAATTCAGGAACTTCTGCATATCTCTAGCTGGAAATCAGAAGAGCCCTTTGAAAATGTTCATGTGAAAGAATACCCATAAGACTTAGCATAGTAACTTGTTGAAATGGGAACCGAAAACCTCTGTCACTTTAATAATCGAAAATGCAGAATCGTATTCTTTCTCAGGATTTTGGGTTGCATTTAATAATTCTCTTGTTATATAACTTGGAAGAGAGAGCTTGGAAAATTAACTCATAGCTTGGAAAAATAGCACACACACTCCTCCCCACCGTTTCGAAAAACAGGGAACATTTTATTCCCTTTCTCTTTCTATCTACTGATTTGGTCAGTACCACTCATTCACATGGTTCTGGAACTATTGTCATTGATGAGATGGCGTTTGAGGCCCTGATGTGTGGACATGCACATATTTATCTGATGAAGAAATTCCTTGGATCCTTAGTGGCAAGTGGAAGCATTTGTTATTGGGAGAGGCTTCTGGTAGCTCTACCCTGTCTACTTCTTATAATGGGACTTCATTTGTGTTGGCATGAAAAAGGAACGGTCAGCCTTCATCCCGAATGTTGGTCTAATAGCCAAAGGAAGGTGCACATGGGATGGGAGGCCTGAGACTAATATATAAAAATGTCAAATTGAGTAGGCTCAAGGGTGAAGCAGGAAGCAGGGAGTTCAGAGGGCTGGTAAAGCAAAAGTCGTGGCAATAATTGAGACTGGGTATCCCTCCAGTTTTTCGAGAGGAGATTTGAAGAGGAGAAAGTCCTTGAACCCTCTCTGACCTTCAGGATCTACCACCTCCAGGCATGATGCTCCTCCATCCACAGCAGTTCCATGATGTCCGTGTTGTGGTTTGGATGTCCTTCATCCATCCATTTCCTTTTGTTTTTCACTTTTTCAGATGATACAGTTATGAGTCAGTGAAGGGCTCCCCAACGTTTCTAGGGATATGGTGTATTGAGAAGGAATATGTAGCTTTTGTTTACTTCTATAGATTGAATTAGAGCTCCCAGATGAAGATTTTCAAGTGAATATCTCCCTAAAATGATTTCGTTTTTTCAGAATGTAATTTCACTCTTCAATTAGCATTTACCCCTGATGGTACTTGAATGTCTCATAAAATGTTCAGTTAATATTACCTCACCTTTTCCACCTATTATTAGAATACTTTCCCCTCTTTTTGTTATGAACCAGTGCTCTGACTAATCAGATTCTTCAGGATGATTTTGCTAAAGGTTATATATTCTAAGGGAAAGGCATAGGAAATATTTAGCCTTCATGCCAACCTGTTATTATTATTTTCTATTAACTAATTGTCCAGGACTCTTTTCCAACCTCCTCAAACATATACTCAATAGTGCTCTCTACATCCCCAAGCTTTTTTCTCAGAGCTTCCATTTATTCAAAAGGATCCATGACTGTATCACATCTGCTGGAGGGCAATTTTTCGGTACTTGTTCTTTCACTTTCTATAAAGTCGTCCCTTGTTGCCTAGAATCGGGCTGGGTGTTACGGAATATATAATGATTAACCACATNCCATGACTGTATCACATCTGCTGGAGGGCAATTTTTCGGTACTTGTTCTTTCACTTTCTATAGAGTCATCCCTTGTTGCCTAGAATCGGGCTGGGTGTTATGGAATATATAATGATTAACCACATAAGAATGCTGCCTTCAATCAGAGAAATACAAATTAAAACCACAGCGAGATACCACCTTACACCAGTCAGAATGGCTAAAATCAACAAGTCAGGAAATGACAGATGTTGGCGAGGTTGCGGAGAAAGGGGAACCCTCCTACACTGTTGGTGGGAATGCAAACTGGTGCAGCCACTCTGGAAAACAGTATGGAGATTCCTCAAAAAGTTGAAAATGGAGCTACCCTACGACCCAGCAATCGCACTACTGGGTATTTATCCTAAAGACACAAAGGTAGTGTTCCTCAGGGGCACGTGCACCCGAATGTTTATAGCAGCAATGTCCACAATAGCCAAACTATGGAAAGAACCTAGATGTCCATCAACAGATGAATGGATAAAGAAGATGTGGTATATATATACAATGGAATATTATGCAGCTATCAAAAGAAACGAAATCTTGCCATTCGCAACGACATGGATGGAACTGGAGGGTATTATGCTGAGCGAAATAAGTCAATCAGAGAAAGACAATTATCATATGATCTCTCTGATATGAGGAACTTGAGGGGCAGGGTGGGGGGTTGTGGGGGGTAGGGAGGGAAAAATAATGAAACAAGATGGGATGGGGAAGGAGACAAACCATAAGAGACTTCTAATCTCATAAAACAAACTGAGGGTTACTGGGGGGTGGGAGGGTAGGGATAGGGTGGATGGGTTATGGACATTGGGGAGGGTTTGTGCTTTGGTGAATGCTGTGAAAGATGTAAGCCTGATGACTCACAGACCTGTACCCCTTGGGCAAATAATAAAAATAAAATTTAAAAAAAAAAAGAATGCTGCCTTCAGCAAGTATGCAAGCTAGGAGGGGGCAAGGGAGCTAATATTTTTTAATCATTGACTGCTGAGCATGCAAAATTATTGATACACATTATTTAAAAAATCCACCGTGATTAAAAACCTCATCATAACTGGGATGATGAGAAGAAGGTTCAGAGAAGGTACTTTATTTTTCAGTATCATAGACTTATCACTCCCCAAGCTGACTATTACTCAGATCTGCCTAATTCCTGATTCCATGTTCTTTCAAATGCATGTTTTCAAATGAATATAGTGCCGGGCAATAAAGTAATTACATATATGAGAAGAAAAAGTCATAAGAGAAATCATCCAAACATTGTCTTTGTCCACATTTGTATAGCCAGTGCCTGGCATGGTACCTGGCATAAAGCCAGGAATTGATAGATATTTGTTGAGTGAATGTTCCTGCCTAATGTGACAAAAGGAGAAAGGAGGATTTACAGAAGGTTTCTGAAAGATGTGAAATTTGAGCTTGGTTTTAAAGAATTGTCAGACACAAATCAGGAACAGAAACAACAGAAGAGATTTCATGGAATGTGGACTAAAATGAATAAAGGCATTGAGATGTGAAATTGTAGATTGAGTTCAAAGAACGGTGAATAATCAAGGTTGAGTGAATAGAAGGAGTGTGAGAGGGTAGAATAAGTAAAACCCTTGTATTAAAAGGACTCAACGCTGAAAGTAGTGTTAGACATTTGCCTATATGTGCATAAATAGAGAAATAAATAGTTTGTGACCCAAAGATATTACTCTAAATGAAATTACTCCCTGAAATCCCTCTACAACAGCCTTGGGGATTTCTTGAAAGTAGAGGTGTCATTTGAATTTGTCTAGTGTAATATTCCTCTGAAGCCTTGTACTTTTTCTTCAAAAACACAAGGGAATTTTGTTATGTTTTGTCATATAATATATGAATATATGAGCATTTTACTCATATATTCATATGTGCTTTACCATAACAGGTTCCCAGAATAGTAATATAGCATATTTATGCAGCAAGATAGATCATATTTATCCTGTGGCATAATGTAGCCTGTGGCAAAGTGCTGTAGAATACAGGTGTACCATTTTGAGTGCAATCATACTAAGTATGCAATTATTGCTATGTCATACCCATAGGGGCAAAAGGGTAATGAATAATAAAACAATATAAGACATTTGTTTAAGTTTAGAGGAATTTAAATTCATATCAGGAATGTGAAGAGCTATTTGAAATGACTTTGTGGATTCACAAAATCAGGACTGAAAATGTCAGGCATTTTAAGAAAATCTTTCAAGTGGTATTCTCTCTCCAGGACATTCAGTTTTAAGAACAAAGTCAGGGCAGCGTTGTCCAAGCTACAAAGCAAAAATGTTACCTGTTGATCACCAGGGCAGAAAGGAACATTATCTTCTAGGATGGCCCCTTTCCTGGGTATTTATTCTCTCCTACACTCTTAGGTTTCTCTTAGATTCCTCTCCGTAATATTTGCTATTGCTGCTGTGACAAATTACCACAAAGTTAGTACAACAACATAAATGTATAATCTTACAGTTCTAGAGGTAAGGCTCTTGTGAGCCTTATAGGCTAAAATGAAAGTGTTAGCAGAGATGTGTTCTCTTTGGAGGTTCTAGGGAGCCTTGCACTTTGTAGCTCATGGACGCTACCCACATCCCCCAACACTTGGCCTCATCATCAGACATTCCATTGTCACCTTTCCTTCTCAGAACCTCCTGCTTCCTTCTTACAAGGACCCTTGTGATTCCATTGAATCTACCTGGATAATCCAGGCTAATCAAAATCCTTACTTAAACCACATCTGCAAAGTCCCTACTGCCATGTAAAATCACACGTTAAAAAATTCCAGGGATTAGGACATGCACATTTTTGGCAGGGTGGTGAGGGGGATTATTCTGCCTACAACATTCTTCATTTTGCTGGAAGAAATAAAATGCCCAAAGAACCTCTGTGAAAAAGACTTATTACCTCCAACCCTGCTTTCCTTCTCTTTTGAAGTATAGTTTGGCTTTGTTGACTGAATAAGCCTTTGATACATACTTTAGAAACCATTCATGGAGGCTACTCACCTAAGGGCAAAATCAGAGGTTCAATCATGAAACTAAAATACTTATTATGAGAAGTATGAAGTCCAAATAATATTTAGTAGCTGAAAACCATAAGGATATCTGGCTCTTACATGACATGTAAACATGTAAGCATATTTATTAAACACCTGCCTTGTGATGAGCACTGCTAAAAGTACAAAAGAAAAGACTCTTGCCCTCAGGGAACATGCAATCCTATAGAGAGTAAAAGGCAAAATGGTAGACTGTGTCTGTGGGGGTGGGGGGTGGGGGGAGGGTGGGGAACTATGATTTGTGTGAGTTCAGAATAGGTAGTAAACACTTCATCACATTATCTCACAGAATGCTGATAGTTTCTCTCTCTAGTCCTCTCTCCCCCTCTCTCCACATACGTAAAAATATTTATTTTATTTTATTTGTGTAATATTTATGTTTATTTTTATTTATAGCACATCTGTATCTCCCTCACATAGACGGGGCCCATATTTTATCTCCAACCTTTGTTGTCGAGACAGAGAAGCTAAATAAGTCATCCCAGGTCAGGAAACTAAAGATGATGAAGCAGGATTAAAGACTGATCATGTGATTATTAATTTATTATTCCATCTTCTCTCAGAAAAGAGAAAATATACAAATAAGAAAAAAGAATACCATAAACAGAAAAATGCAGAAGCTTATTCTAATCTCTTAGAATATAGCAAGGAACAAATTATGCTGGCCCACATCCAATTACAAATTCAAAGCTGGCTGAGTTTAATATTTGAATTATGAATCAGACAACTCTATTAATGCAGAAACAATTTAAATCTTAAAATTAAATATTAATGCACCTTAAGCAATCCTCTTCCCTTCTTTTCTCTACATTATTCCACATTGCAGCCAGAAGGAGTAATGAAATATTCCATAAATACACCAGCATTTTTCTACAGTGAAAGATGTGACTCAGGCCCTGGTGCTACCACCTGAGTTCAGCTCTAGGCATCTCCCTAGTGCCAGCGAAGAGGGAGATTCCTTATGCAGTTTTTTGATATTTTCATGGTTTTACCACTGTTTGACCACCTCATCCTTTAAAATAAATAACAAATAACTCTCTCAAAAGATAAATTAGGTATATAATGTATTGTACACACAAATGAGTTATGTATAGTGAAGGAGGAAATGCAGCTATCTGGACATAAGGGAAGATAAATGTAGTTCTACAACATGAATCCACATTCTCTGTCCCTTGATCCCTTTTTATTTTTTTTATTTTTACTGAAACTTTCTATCCTTGCAAATGATCATGACCTTGCCTACTAGTCTTTACTGCTTTCTTGTCAAAAGCTAATCTAATCTTTAAATGGATTGGTAAAAAATATTTTATACTATAACAGTCCACTGATGTTTAGAGTTTCAGAGTTTTTAATATTTTCTAGAGACCCTGAAAGTGAACATTTAGGAAAAATCACAGCTTTGCTATAAGGTTGTTGTGGAGACTAAGTAGGACCCTGTAGAGTGCCCAGCCAAGGTTGAATAGAGGTACTCACCAGGCTCCTGTGAAGGAGCAAGTTAAGCAGCTCAGGAGTAAACCTATTGATACCTACTCAATAACCTCACCTTCCTGGCTCCCTGTTGCAATTAATAATAATTCTCCAACATGCTGGAGACCCAACAGCACAGGGCTTAAGACTTGTGAAGTCCTACTGCTGGGGCTTGAAGCACAGCTCAACCATTTATTAGCCATGTAGTCATCAACACACTATTTAACTTCTCTAAACCTCAGTTTTCTTATAAGTTAGCTGGGTTATAATAATTACCCCTATTCATCAGACTGCTGTGAAGATTAAAAGATGAAAGAGAGTATGTATAAAGTATTCTGAATAGTGAATGGTACATAAAAATGCTTAGGAAATTTTGGGTGATGTGACCAACCGGTGATTTGCCAAGGTGTCTGAATATATATCTCCAGAATGCCAAGGGACAACTATTCATGTGGTAAATGCCAGCACAGTGATAACAGGGTCCAGATCTCATAACATCTAATCTCTACAATTGGTTTTACACTACTCTTTGTCTTATAGTATCTTTCAAAACATGCAGAAATTAAACTTAAAGAGCCCAAATGCCATTGCACTTCTTTCTAACTCATGACAACCAAGACCAATAAATCCCAACACTCCTTCTGAGTTCTGAAGAGTCCTTAGAATCCTTTTCCATGTAAATCTGGACCACCACTGTAACACTGTTGCTGCTATAACTGCCATAAAATTTGGGGCTTGACATAACATAATCTATTTTCTTGCTGTTCTGGAGAAAGGAGACTCAATGCAACGTGGCTAAAATCAAGACACCAGCAGATACCTATCCCCCTATACAAGGATACTAGTGATTATATGTAGTACCTATTCAGATAATCCTAGATAATCTCTTCATCTCAAAATCTTTAATCCCATCTGTATAGTTTCTTTTTCTGGATACGCTAACGTGGAATAGGTTCCAGAAAGTTGAATCTGGATATTTTTGTGGGCTTATTATTCAGCCTACCACAACCATGATTAATTGATAAGAGGCAGTATATGAGACTCAGAAGTAATGGACTTGATGGAGTCAGGATGACTAATTAGGGTAGGAAGAGAACAAAAAATGACTGATGTCTCCTGTAGCATCTGCTAAGGCGATTTCCTGTTGTGAACACTCATCTTCATTATCCCAGCAAGATGATTTGTAAGAACATAAAGTTAGCTCATTTTCAAAATTTGTCAATGTAAAAGCTCAAATAATAAAATATTTAGATTCATACAGGTGCTGAAATAAAACTGACAGGAGAATTTATCTTTACAACTGAGTGTTGGAGGAAAGAATGCAGAGAATGGGTTTAATATGTGGAGGAATGGTACCCATTTCTTCAACCACTTATAGAGAGATTAATAAACCCTCAATGCAATAATTATAGAGTAAAAAAGAACTAACCATATTAGATTTTAGGTAACTTGATTTGGGAGTATAACCTCGAATGAGGTAAGGCCCTTGATTTGAACACAAGGAAAAGAGAAAATAATCTCTTATTTTTACTCCAAATTAGAATTTGAGTATTTTCAGTTGTAAAACTAAAATATGGTACAAGTGATGGAAGGGTCTGTATTATTCATGGAGAAGAGAGTACTGGGTGATTTCTCGACGATGACTCTCTTCAGTTTAGCCTTCATTAATTCCATCATTTCCACATTAACCCAGTTAATTTGAACCAAGCTGATAAGGTAGCAAACTTGTCAGATACTCACTAATAGTCTTTTGAATAAGTGGAAAGTGTGGGCTTCTTATAGCTTACATTCCTATAGCCAATTTTTCTTTATTAATATTTCACAGTATCTGCCCATCTCAGAATGGTCTCCTGATCCAAAGGACTGAAGACATGGAAATCTTTTTTTTTTTTTTTAATTTTATTTACTTAACAGGGAGAAGGCACAAGCAGGGGGAACTGCAGGCAGAGGGAGACAGAGAAGGGTGAGTGGGGTAAAGGAGCAAGTTAAGCAGCTCAGGAGCAAACCTACTGATACCTACTCAATGACCTCACCTTTCTGACTTCCTGTTGCAATTAATAATAATTCCCCAACATGCTGGAGACCCAACAGCACGGGGCTTAAGACTTGTGACATCATATTGCTGGGGCTTGAAGCACAGCTCAACCATTTATTAGTCATGTAGTCATCAACACACTATTTAACTTCTCTAAGCCTCAATTTTCTTTTAAGTTAGCTGGGTTATAATAATTATAATTCTGAGCACTGAGGAGGGTGCCAGACACAGGGCTGAATACCCAGAACCCTTGGATCATGACCTGAGCTGAAAGCAGATGCTTAACCGACTGGGCCACCCAAGAGCCCAGAAGTCATTTTTTAGATGCTGAACCTACCATAGTTAACTAGACCACATGTAGGCACCAAATTCAAATTAAGACAGTTATTTTCTCTCATATAGGAATTTGGAATTTCCTAAGAGATTTTAATAGAGTATATCTTTGTATGTGTCTGGACATGTCTAGACTGGCAAGATATACATTTCAGAATTCAAGGTACAGTGAGAGTTAGTTTAAAAAGAATGGAAGAGGAGGGTGGTGTGCATGGATGAGGTTATATCTAAAGACACTGGAAAAAACAAGTGTACTTCCAGAATCTAGTCCCTTTCTAATAGCTGAATGTATTCTTCTTTAATAACACTGGCATTGAGAAAGCTGGTCAGAAGGAACCACAGCTTGTTAAGGTCATTATTTGACTAGATTTTTGAACCACGCCTTGCGTGTTTTCAAGACTGTTGTGTTGGTAAGTCTTCAAATGGCTTCTAAAATTTATCAAGACACTCTATATTTCACTAGCTCCATATTTTAGATATGAGAGATGTTTCTTTAACTAAAAGGCAGGTTTATATAACTTTTGTATTCAGGTTAGCATATGAGATTAGCTTTTTCTACTGGACTAACATGCTGTTACCCCAATCTTTGCAAAGGCAACGACAGACACATTTAACATATGCTTTTACTATAACCATCTTTCTTTAACTTTTCTATCCTTCATTATGCCTATTCTTTAAAGAGCATCTATCACACAAAAGAATGTCAATAGAAAGTCAGAGTACCAATAATTATATCAGACAAACTAGACCTTTTTGCTCTTGTATTGTTTTTATCCTGCTTTGGTATCAGGTATCCTGCTTTTGGTATCCTGCTTTGGAATGAGTTCCTATTCCATTATTTGTTTTTGATAAAGATTGTCATTAATTATTATTATTTTTTAATGATTCACAGAATTCACCAGTGAAACCACGTGGTCTTGGGTTTTTCTGTGCTGGGAGATTTTTGATTCCTAATTCAACTTTGATTCTTGTTATTGGTCTAAAAAGATTTCTTATCTCTTGGATTCAAGATTCACGATTCAATCATGGTAACATGCATTTTTAGGAATTACCTTTTTTTCCCCCCTAAGTTATCTGATTTGTGAGTGTATTATTGTTTAGTAATAATCTGTTATAATGCTGTGTATTTCTGTGGTCCTCTGTTGTATCGTTTTCTATTTCTCATTTTTGTTTTTGAGTATTCTCTCTTTTGTCTTAGTTAATGTAGTTAAACTACATTTTTTTAAACTAGTCATTACTTTCAATACTATGTTATGGTTTATTCTGGTCTCTATTTTATTTATTTATGATTTTCTTTGTTATTTCCTTCCTCCACTAAATTCCAGCTAAGTTTCTTCTTTTTCTAGTTCCTTGTGGTATAATATTGTTTATGTGAACTTTTTTTTTCTTAATACACGCATTTATACTATAAATTTCACTCTAACATGTGCTTTCCCTGCATCTCATAGGTTTTGGAATACTGTGTTTTCTTTTTCTTCTGAGACATATTTTGAATTGCTACTTGATTTCTTATTTGGTCCATTGCTTGTGAAGTAGTGTGTTGTTTAATATTTACCTATTAAATATTTAATATTTGCATTGTAGATTTTCCAGCTTTGTTTTATTGTTGATCTTTAAGTTTGTACCATTGTAGTTGAAAATCTACTTTGTATGATTTCAGTCTTCTATAATTTTTAATAATTGTTAAGTCCCCTTTTATTAGTTAAACAGGGAATTCTGTGTGTACTTAAAGAAAATGTGTATTCTATTTTTCTTGGATGAAATGTCTTATATATATCTTTTAGAACCATGTTTTCTTAAGTATATTTCAAGTAAAAAATGTTCTTGCTAAAAAAAATAACTTTAGGGCGCCTGGGTGGCTCAGGGGGTTAAAGCCTCTGCCTTCGGCTCAGGTCATGATCTCAGGGTCCTGGGATGGAGCCCCACATCGGGCTCTCTGCTCGGCAGAGAGCCTGCTTCCTCCTCTCTCTCTGCCTGCCTCTCTGCCTACTTGTGATCTCTCTCTCTGTCAAATAAATAAAAAAAATCTTTAAAAAAAATAACTTTAATTGAGGGTACTCATTTAAAATAAAGCATATCAGAGGGGAGTTGGGGGGTGGGTGAAATATGTGAAGGGAAATTGAGAGTAAACATGATCCACACTGAGTAATGATGTATAGAATTGAAGCACTATATTGTACACCTAAACTAATATAATGTTGGATGTTAACTACACTGGAGTTAAAATAAAAAATTTAATAAAATGAAGAACATCCTGACTAACCCTTATAACAACCATGAGATAAATATTAATATTTACATTTTACACGTGGATGAATGGAAACTCAGATTAATAAGTGAGTTTAATGCTAAGTAGCTGGTAAGTGACATACTTAGAACGTTAACTTAGGACAGGCCGGAATCACAAAGTTATTTATAGGCACCATTCTTTTTCTCCCTTTTCCTCATAGACAAGCAATCATTCTCAGATCTTTTGCTTACCCCTGACTATGGGCACTGAATGTGGATTTGTCTTCTGTGCTAAGACCGTTTAAGTTTTATTTGGGCAGTTCCCTCAAGTCATTGTGAAATGCTCCCAGTCACACCCAAATTTATGGAAATGTGAATTCTGTTTTGGAAAAAAAAACATACATATACCTTAAAACCTTAAAGATAAAGATAAAGACTTCTCTTGCCTGTCAAACACACACACACACACACACACACACACACACACACACATCCGTAGATGATATAGAACAGCTCTCTTTTTGTTTCTAAAGCTGTTTACTAATACTTTAATCTTCTCAACCTGCTAAAATTAGTTTTACCTAGCTTTAGTAGTCCAAATTAGCTTCCAGAGCACAGGCAATATTATGTTAACATAACACACATCTGGACACTGAGGTTGAAAATTGAATGACCTATAGTGTCTGAACAACATCTCGAACAAGGTCCAGGGTGAGTCGTTGAAAGGTAGAAAAATACATTTTTCCTTGAAGACTTTCTTGTTATTGCTCTTTCAACTAAAATAACAACAACTAGCACTTGTTGAAAATTTATCAAAAAACATACTTAAAAATGACATGCATTATTTAATTTAATCTTCATTATAATTCTTCATAGACTATAATTGTTCCCATTGGCCAAATTTTAGATTCAATAGTAAGATTAAGAGATTGTCAAAAGTCACTGACTTCATAATGTTTGGACATCACATCCAAGTTTATTTGACTGATGCACTTAATCATTGAATTGTACTAATCTGAAACTAGTAAAAAATTAATTCCCCAACTGCTTTAACTCCACCCTCTCTCTTAACTTTCAAGTAATAACTAGAGCATAATCATCTTATTCATTTAGGTTCTCCTTGTGCTGTTCCTAAGAATAGATGACTGGAAGCAATGATAAAATAGACAGTAAAAATGAAAAAGCAGAAAGAGAAAAATGAGGTTTTATGTCCAAACAGGGCAAAATGATACTGGAGAGATGTACAATCTTCAGTCATACCCTCAACTTTAAGAAAGTCTATGGTAGATAACTTAGGAGAGAACCAGGTTCTACCTTCTCCTGTTCCCAGGCCATGAGTGACCCTTTTGTGGCACCTCTTTTTCTTTTTTACCCTTTAAGCCAGTTGAAGTTTGTTTCAACCTGATTTCTCCTGGATCAGCGACACACATGATCTTATGCCTTCTTATTGCTCGGGAAATTCCTGCTTATCCTTTCTTGATTCTTCCATTTTTTTTTTTCCTATTTCATTCTCTCATTTCTCTCTGCCTTACTTATTTTTCTAGCTCCTCCACTCCTTCTTTCCCTCCCTCTCCAGGCATTTAAGTCAAGAGAATGCAGTAGGTGAAGAGAAATGGACCTATGCTTTCTATGACTTCCTCTCAAAAACACACTTCATATCCTGGTTTCTGTGATAAGAAAACATTTGTGAGGATGTTACAGATCCTTTAATCTCAATTGAAAATTACTTCTGACAATATCTTGAGAGATGGGAACTTCAATAACTACCATCTTTACCCATTCTACAGCTTCTGATTCACCTTGTCAAGGAATTTTTCTGCATCCTAATCTAAGCCAGGGTACGTGGTGAGCTCATTGGCTATTGTTCAGATCTCAGAAAATATTGAGTGCTGGCCACCATGTTCTCTTACAAAAAAGCCCTAGACATGGAGTCATTGCTCATTTCTACTCCACTCCAGGTTCTTGAATTGATCTGAATATCTTTATGTCTGTTACCTTTTTGGAGTTCCATTCTGACAATTGTTTAGTAACAATTGTCTCTTCATTCTTTCTCTACAATTCCAAGGATACTTGAGAATGGAGGTGCCCATGTGCATGGATACCATCTCCCTCCATCTAACCTATACATCCCAGACATGATTTCTAAAATGCTTGCTGAACAAAATATCCTGCCTGAGCATTCTTGTCCCGATCTCAATTTAGTCACAATAAAGATTGATTGTTAGGAATCTTATTTATGGGTTTATGAAACTAAAACCCTTATCTCATTACTGTCTACACAGAACTGGAGATCTCTTGAGAATAATAAAGGATCATTCTCATTATTAACTCAATTTCACCTCCTTTCCACCCATTGTATTTGTTAGTATATTGCATGACCATTAGAAACTAGAGCTAAAGAAAAAAGGTTTAATTTTGTATAAGAGGTAAAAACAAGCAAGTCATTGTTTTAGCTTGAATGTGAAATGAGAACAGGAGAATGTTTTATTAAATAAATATTTTAAGAATCATTATATGTCTTTCAGAAGTTAATTGACGAGGATATCTAATCACTGGGTTATATGTCTACTCCGGGTAAAAGTGTTCTCACTTTGAGATGAACAAATGAGGATATAAGGAAAGCAAGAGAGAGACTGAGAAGTTGACTGGTTAATTGAGGACAGGGGGTGAGAAAGAGGGAGGGAGAAAGAGGGAAGGAGGAAGGAAGAGAGAGTGTGCGAGTGAGAGTTGCTGTCCTGAAAGCAGCAATATGTGAAATGATGTCTATAAAAGAAATTATAAGGCAGCCACTGCAAGTTAAATAAATGATGTTTAGTTATCAAGAAAATGCATCTCTATGCATCTTTTTCCAGCTTCCACCACACTTTAATATCTCTAAAGAAAACAAAAGGGAAATCATTCTCTTTGCAGGTTTCATTATAATTATTAGTCTTTGCTTACTTTAACTTTTATCCAGAGATCTCATATTTCTTTGCTTTATAAAACTCCCTGTTTTATTAATTATGTAGTTAAAACCAAAGGAGTTGTTTTTCTGCAAATGTGAAGGGAATAAAGGACATAACTTTTTGTCATCCCCCAAATGTCTCCATTCTTCAAGACTATGTTATTCAAGACAATGTTTGTCTACATGTGATAAAAAACTAACTGTATATAGCCTAAGCTTAAAAAGTAAAAGAAAAAAAAATTAGAAACATTGAATAAGTATAGGTATACAACACATAATGTATGTGTGCACATAACTGTACACATATTCGTATGTGTGTGATCACATCTCTGGATGCCACTTTCCTTCAGCAGAAAGCCTATATCTTTCCTTTCTTTATTATTACTATTGGGAGGTTTATAAAGCCAAAGCTCGTGTACAAGTAGCACTACATGTACTGATAATCTAGTTGATTTTGACATTCAAGTTCTGCTTCTTTTGCCATTTCTAGTTTGTGCCATGATAATTAAAAAAGCAAAACAAAAACAAAATCTGTTTGGTACATTTTCAGTACTTTCCAAAGAAAAAATAGTCTTATCTATCTTTTTTATTATTTATTTTAGAATTATGGGCATAAGCTTATTTGTTTGTACTGTGTTTGTGCTTTTTATGTATGGCTTACCAGAGCTAAGAATTTTAGTGGTCTTATAAGTCAATAAAATTTTCAGAGTACTGGAAGATTCATGATTACATAGCAATGAAAAGGAGGAGTGAGTTAGTAGTTTCTTAATAAGAAAAGTTTAAAGCACTTGAGCATCTATGGGAAATATTTTGAAGTTTTAAATCTTGGATATGGAAAATTTAACCGTAATAGATTTCTAAGCCTATTTTCATGCGATGAGTAGGATATGAAGGATTAATTTTAATGAGCACTGTGTGGACACATGAGAAGGAAGAGGGAGGGAGAGAACTGAAAACAAAACAAAACAAAACTATCTTTAAAGTAAGTTTCTTTTTCATAAATGGCCATAAAATGACCCAGTTATTATGGCCATTATTATTTCCATATGGGAGAAAGTGTGGCATATTGCTGAGGACCCTGGGCTTTGAAATCAGAAAAACCTAACATTGAAAACATGTTCAGTTACTTCCTACCTTTGTAAAATTGGTAAATCCTTCTCTGTGTTTCACTTTTTTTTTTAACCTGTAAAACTATAATATTCATAAAGGCTATTTTCCTAGATTATTGGAAAGGTAAGTGAGATAATGGATATAAAACAATAACATTGGGTGCCTGGGTGGCTCAGTGGGTTAAAGCCTCTGCTTTCGGCCCAGGTCATGATCTCAGGGTCCTGGGATCGAGGCCCGCATCGGGCTCTCTGCTCGGCAGGGAGCCTGCTTCCCCCTCTCTCTCTGCCTGCCTCTCTGCCTCCTTGTGATCTCTCTCCCTCTGTGAAATAAATAAATAAAATCTTTAAAAAAAAATAAAATAAAATAAAACAATAACATTTTAGTACATAATAAGCCATAAATAAGTTTGATGATAATGATCATGATCATGACAGTGTCAGATATGGCGCCCTCAACATGTCTTTTCCCCCAGTGAATTATTTTTTGGGAAAATATAGATTTCACAAAAACTTTCTGAAAAGAATTAAATGATTAGAACTCTAAAAGGCCTTCTGAACTCCAACAGAAAGTCTTACAACAAAATGAACAGAGGCATAAGATTCCAGGAGCAGCCCATATCAGAATACAGAGAAATGATTGGTGCGCATTAGAGATGTTGAAATGAAGGTCACAGAGCTTGTTATCAGCAACCTTGACTCTAGAGTTCCAGGCCATTTTTGCAGACCATTTGCAGACTACCCATTGGAAACAACCACAACTTTTCTATTCACTTTATCCTTAACATCTGAAAAATCCGTTTAATACGGTTAATCCCAAGTAAACACAGAGGAATCCAGCATGAAAGAAACAGCAAGGACAAGAGGGAAGAGGATCATGTGAAGGGCATTAAGCAGTGTAGTTGCTTTCTATTCTGACCAGAGTGAAGAGTGACCAAGACAGCCTTCCCCTTTCCCCTCAGTCTGACTAATTTTAGACAGGTTTCTTCCTGATTATAGCCTTCTGGTCTCCCTTATCTCAGAGTTTTAGTTACTTCAGAAAACTTGCTATTGTAAATTTTTTCTCCCTTCCTTTGAGATGTAAAATTTCTACTACACAGAAATGTCTTTCTCAAAAACCTGGGAACCATCCCTTTGAAATGTAATCACTGGGAAACATAGAATTTTATCCCCAGTATCTGAGGGAGAGTAAGTTGAGCACTTGGATAAGCAATTAGGAAATCCTGCCAGTCTTCATCACATTGGCTTACCTACCCCCCAAATCCTCTAGTACTTTGCAGTAGTTCATTCTTGTGTTTACACAACATGCCTTTTGTTTTAAAAAGGGCTGTGTTCAATCTCTCCGTTGCTGCAAGAGACTTGAATAGTCTTCCCTGCCTATTTAACAGGTCTGATGCGATTTTTCTTTCATGGGGCACTTCATATGAATTTCTCGTATTATGGGCCAAAAAGCCTGCATGTTATCTTCTGGCAATCAAAAAGCTAGAATGACTTTAAAAAGGTAGAGTATGATTATGATTAAGTAAAATGGTAGTGTGTATGCTGGGCTGGAATGAGAAGAAGGAGACAGTGGCAGGAAAGATCAATAAAAATCAACTGCTACAATCTAGGTGAGTAAAGAATTAAGAATAAGGAGCAGAGTTAAAAAAGCAGCAGTGAAAACTCTTCCAAAAATGATTTGTGGGTAGAAATGACAATATTATTTGGATATGTGAGCAGAATGAATAGAATGTTCACAAAGCAGTAGATGCTTCACCTACTAATTAATTCAAAAGTATTTCAGCGCTTAATAGTCATTATGCTAGGTGTCCTAAAGCCTGCCCTTAGGGAGTTGCAGTCCAGTGATCTCTGTCAACTTTTAAGATCCCAGAAAGGAATGTCAAAGGCACAAGTCTGGCACCCATATGTCCATATGAAAGGTCCATAGATATTTTTGTATCATTAATTCTTTGAAAGACATATACTGGCTTCACAGCAGAAATTATACCTGCTTCTCTTCACAGTTGAAGGAATTAATTTTAGATAATACATTGCTCAATATCAACTCACAATATTTGTCATTTAGAGACTTATAACAGATTTATTTCTATAGTTTGATATGCAAAAATGTGTTGATGGACAGATTAAGGGAAGGTTTTCTAGAAAGTAGACACAGAAAATAAAGATAATCTATAAAATCCCTTAGGATTCCATCTTTTAGCGGTGGTAACATAGAATGATGGGGTATTCTGGCCAATTGCTATGATTTGGTCAAAGCTGACCACTTTGCATATGAATCCCAATTCAATATCTAAATTTCTTTACATTTGAAGGTGTCTCTCCTAATTTATCATTAATAAAACATATGTTCTGAATAGTTCTTCCACCATGGAAGATCTTTTTGCCCTGAGCCCCATGTGTCTTATCTTTCCATTTTTGTGCCAATCTTACACCAGACAGAAAGCTAACTAGTGAAGATTTGAGCTAAATCCTGCTATAATGGAGGGAGCTAAGGTTAATAGACCACCCGGGAATTAAAACATCTTTATGGATTAGCAATGGTCAACATAAGTTCTAATGGCATTTTGGGCAGATAATTTTACAAGTCTTTTGACTTGAATCAGTGGAAAATTGTTGGAGATGATGGAGGGTATATGAAAGTATATCCATTACGTAGATGCAGAGCTACCTGATGTACACTGAATACTTTACTTACCATTGTTTTTAACTTGAAATTCAATCTTAAATGATTACAACATGTTCCTGAACAGGAGTTGGTGTTCCTTAACAGAGATCATGAGTAATAGATAAGCTCAGCCCTTTGAACAACTTGTTCCTTGCCTCTCACCACCATCTCTGCCATCATCCTACTACATCTATCACATAAGTCTGTTGATGAACTGAGCTATCAGAACTCTGTATCTTGCCCTTCTATTTATTATGAAAGCTCCCTAGTAGGTAAAACACATCAAGAAGTTTCTTCTGATGGCCTCAGTAGGCCCCCTTCACGTGCTTGATTGTTACCACAAAGACAGTCACTGAAAAAGAATGTTGATAATACAAGTATCTTTTTAAGAGTGATTGCCATGTAGGAAAACTGAGAAGTCCCACAATGAATATTTAGGAGATGTCTTCTGACCCTAAACAAACCATTCAAATACACCAAAGCACAGAGCCAAGTATCAAAACTAATGAAGTGCTTGTAAAATAATGTATATTATCCAGGAGAACATGATAAATGAGACAAGAGAATAAACACAAGATTTACGGGTAGCCTTTAGGGTATTGGGGCAAGAATAGGGAGGCACAAACCTGTAAGATTTCTGTCAAAGGGGCCGTGAAGTATGAATGAAATTACTGAACTGTGCATCATCATTCGTTTTTGTCTTCCCAACATTAATCTTCAATTCTTATCATTCTGATTTTACCTGGTAAACATGTATTTTATACCTGAAAACCATGTTGTCAAGGTGGGTAAGCATTAGCTATAAAGATTGACATGTAGCTCAGACATGTCTAATCAGAGTATCTCATCTTACTGGCCATGAAGTAGCATGTAAATGGAGTCAGAGTAGCCAGAGAAATTTAGTTCAATTCTACGCCTTCTGTTGAAAACTTTGGGAAGAGAACTTTTTTTTTTTTTAGATTCAGAAATTAGTAAGTTACAAACCGGTAAACCATAGGAAGTTACCATAATAAGAGAACCTGTTTCAGAATGAAGCCAACACACATACATACACAAAGGCACACACATAAGTGCGCGCGCATACACACACACACACATATCCAAAAGATAGAGGCCAATTGCTGATAAACTCAGTGAGTTCTTGTCCAGTTTACCCCCCATTCTTCATATATAAGCAAGTAAATATTCTCTTTTGCTTAAAATTAATTTGGGTTAGATTTCTGTCACTGGCATTCCTCAGAATTGTCATGCTATGCAAGTTCTTAATTCTAATGTTACGTGTCTGATTTAATTTCTCTTAAAATACAGAACCTGACAAACAAGGCCCTTTATAACCTCATACACAGCTAGTTTGTCTTAGGAGATAATCACAACCCATGGGTGTGAGGACTGGGTAGTAACAGAGTAACAGACAAAGTTAACCTAAAGTTTTATTTTCGAGTTTATTATTATTACGGCCTATAGGTGACCAATGGTGTTAGGATTTTCAGTATTGTTTATCCCCAAAATGGAATAAAGCAGTAGCTACTGGTCATGCACTCAGTATACACTGGTAGGGTAAACCTAGGATAACCACTATCGAATCTTGTTCAGAACTATAGCAATGGTAGGAATATGGCACAGCAGTCAGTGTTTCAAAGCCATTCTGAGTTACAAAGGTGTGGTCCATTGAGGGAGCAAAAACAGACCCGTCCTTGTCTTGGTCATGATTGTTCTTGAGTACTTTCGTATGGTAGATTAATATAATTTACACAATCAACATTTCTGTTTTTAACTATTTTCAACTTATCCTCATGGTGAAATAGTGATTATACTGAGACACAAATTTATTTCCTATTACTTCTGTGAGATTAGCATAAGAGGAATCAGTAGGTAGAATATGTGCTGCAGAAGCGAGCACAGGAATCAGTAGGTAGATAAGCAAGCCCTACCTACTATACTGCCTCCACTTTGTAGCTGTGAATACTCTTTCTGTTTCATGTAGGCTGTCTCAGTTCTTCAGGTATAACAGGGACCAGGGGATAATGGATGAAAGACAGAGAATCTGTGATAATCCATGAAATGCATTCTCCTTGGAGCAATGGAAAAAGTAGGATGAGGATACCAACTCTAATCAATTGATAATGCCTACCTAGAATCTACATTGTTTTACATAAATTTCTGAGGTCATGTTGTGAAGACTAACTCTATCTTCCATCAGTGATGGATAAGAGAATGCAAAGCGTTAGCAGGCAAATTATACTTAGCATTCCTAAAAAAAAGGTGGGAGAAATACTATTTTGGTGATATTGAATGCCTTTTACCCTGAACTTGTCAAGAATAGCTGCAGTGTGCCAATTCTTCACTCCCAGATTGCATTGCCAGATTGGGCATGTATGAGTGTTGAATGGTTTCCTGAAAGCATCTTACATCCTGGAATTGAAGAAGTTCCAATGAAAAGTAAGAAAAGCACCTTACATGATGCAAGGCTTGAGGCAAGGTATTATCAGGGTGTACCCAGTAGTAAGCTGGTCACAATAGTGGTTACCATAGCTGTGGAGATGATATAAAGTCACAAAGTTCTATAAAGATATTCTTCCACCTACTTTGTATGATATTATACTGTGCAATACCCTGTGTAATTGAATCAACAAATCCCATAGGATTTTACCAATATGAGGGGGTGGCATTTTTGCTGTGAAAGTTTAGGAATATATCTAACCATCTATTATAAATCTGGATTCAACTTTTGAGCAGTAAATCATACCATTCAAGCTCGGGGCACAGCTGCTATCTAGAGAAGAGTGTCAATGGAATAAAAATTAACAAGGCAACATGCTAATAAAATAGGAAAATCCCAGCATTCCTCTTAAAAATAATAGCCTAACCCATATTTATCCTTCCTTTCTGAAAAAATTGGTGTTTTCCCCAAGTTTTTAAGAATAAAACCAACAGATATGAAGCAGAAAAAATGATAGATGTTAAGAAATTAAGGTGCCTCATAATGGGTTATAAAATTGTACCTCTTTGTTGCCCATGCACTATTGATGAGCTTGCAATGTTTAAACCTCTTTAATTTATGATAAAGCAGTTTTATTTCTTTCAGCAATAGCAGATATAATTTCCTTATCTATCATTAGAATGGTTTAATACCTTCATTAATTCACACATCATAAAGCAGGGAGTGATTTTTATGCCTATTCCAATCACTCATTGCTCTTGTTCCAGAAAAGAAGTCACTGTTTTCTGCTTATTCCAAAGATAGGCCAAAGGAATATCTTGAGGATCTATCACAATTAGAATGGGAAGATAAAGACATGGGGCTTCTATCACCACTAATTTCTTTAAAGCCATGAATAACTAGGGGTATTATTAGGCTTTGGAACAAATCAGAAACCCACACTGCAATATTGAATGCCTAATGGTTGAAGTCAGCAATGGTGACTCTTGGGAACAGAGAGCTGGTTGCCTTACCAAACTCATGGGAGACTTGATATGCTCCTTTCCTACCTCACCCTTTTTCTTAGTGGCAAACTTCTCATGAGCAAAACACATGGCTGGGTTTATAAGTAGCACCTCAAGATAACTAAAAATGTCTGAGTCACTGCTCCCAGAGGAGCCTTGAATATTACCTTATTTTCTTCATCTACTGAATATCTCTTCAAAAGACTCTTTCCCCTGCATAGCGGGCTGCTTGAATTCGTGTTCAAAATATACTGGAGACAGGGAAAAGGCATTTATAACACTGTAATAATAAATTATTCAGTCCCTAAGTGATATGGGCCCCAATGAAACTTACGATTTTTGGTGATTTTCTAAAATTGCTGTGGTATGAAGAACAGCATGTACTATGAAGGAAAGGTCACCAATGAGTTGGTAGACTGGCCACTGGCAATAATTTAAAAACAGAGAGGCTCAGAGAATACTGTGCTGAGAGAAATCCTGATAACAGTCGCATCAACAATTTTGGGAATGGTGGATTCTAGCTGTCTCATGAAATAATAGGGGATATAACATCAAGAGTGAAGGATTAGGAATTTAATTATGAGGAAGGGGATAAATAATCAGAGAAGTAGATATAACCTATGATATGAAAGGGAGATATATAGCCCTCCCATCTTCTGCTCATATAAAACATCATTAATCTACAAAAAAACTCTTTAAGAAGACAAACCATAAGAGACTCCTAATTTCACAGAACAAACTCTCCACTCTGACCGCCAGTATAACGTGTCAGTATGAAGGGAATATTAAAAGTGGGTTAAAAACACACTAGCATTTTCACAAACTACATGGAATGCTCCATCTCACTATTTTAGAATATTTGGCATCTATTTGTCACTTTACAATGTATTACCATGTACTTACGATATATTACAATTTACACAATTATTTCACACACAGTACTTTTTTTGATCCTTGCAACAGCTATGTGAGGTAAAGCAAAGCAATTATTATTATTAATCTGAGATTAAAAAATAAAAAAGTAAAAGCAACATACGAATGAACAACGAAAAATAAAATAGCTGATTTTTTGGTATATATATTTACATATATATAAAGATTATGTATATAAGCATTCATTATTTTTAAAAAGCCACTTGTGACAATAAAGTTTAAGATTAATTTATTGAGTTCTATTCCAAGAGAAGCATCTAAGAATTATTTGCCTACAGTTGTAAAAGGTCTTCCTAGTTTTCCTGAGTTCTCACTTGGATCCTATTTGTAACTAATAGCTACCCTGTCTAATCTAGCAATTCTGTCACTACATAAACAGTATCTCAAGATGCCAAGATTAGAGTAAGTCAGAAAAACTACACAATAATATTTCATTGGAAAAAATGTCTTTCTCATCTTTTCAGGGCATGATAGATAGATAGATAGATAGATAGATAGATAGATAGATAATAGATATTTAAAAATTCTTTTAGCTGTCTGTATGACTGTAAATATAAAGCACATGGTCGTACTAATGTTCTTTATATGTCACTTGTGTAGTGTGTCATTGAAATGTAAAAGGCCATTGGTGGACCCACTACCATTCTGGTCTCAGGACGGATCTGTGGTCAAAAACAATGACTTGCACTCCATCTTTAGAGACCCAGTTTCCTCCAGACTTGGATATCTAGGCTTTTTTTGCAGAATAAAATAGTATTTTCCCTTTAGAAGGAAAAATGCCTCAGATAAAAATGTATAATGTTGTAAAATGTAGATTTTGTAAAAAGAACAAAGTGGAAGAGCTTGAAGTATTCGATTTTAGGGTTATTCTAGTAATCAAGAAGGTATTGGTGTAAACATATATATATAGATATAGATAGATTAGATAGATGGATAGATAGATAGATAGATAATCTTAAAGAATAGAATAGTTTCGGAAATAGACCGACATATTTGTAGAAAATTGATATTTGACAGAGGTGCCAAGGCAATTCATTGTAGAAAGAATAATTTTTATTTCAACAAATGGTACTGAGACAGTGGATAGCCATATTAAAAGCAAACAAAAAACCCTCTGTTTCCTCACATTATATACAAAAATTAAAATGGGTCAAAAATCTATAAGGGCTAGGGCTATAAAATGTCTAAAAAATGCAAGAGAAAAATTATAAGGACCCTGAATTTACCAAGAATTTTTTAAAATAGGACATAAAAAGCACAGAAAAAATAAATAAATTGGGCTTAGTCATATTTAAGAACTCTTGTTCTCCAAAATATACTATTAAACAAAAAAAGGAAAGTCACAGATTATGGAAAAATATTTGCAAAACAAATATGTGACAGAGAACACGTATCTATAATATATATAATCTATGATAAAACAAATGCTTAACAAAAAGGAGAACATTTCAACAGATATTTTACTTAAAAAAAAGATATGTGAATGGAAAATGAGTACATAAAAAGATATTCATCATTAGTCATTAAAGGAATGCAAATTTAAACCACAATGAGATACTACACTTCCATTATAAGAGTTAACATTAAAAAGACTGACCATATTAAAAAGAAAAAAAAAAGACATATCAAGCATCTCTAAGGATAGAAACAAAGGAAAATCTCATGCACTAGTGGTGGGGATTAAAATGTTACAGATATTTGGGAGGCAGTTATATAGTTTCTTAAAAAGAGAAACAAATGCCTATTGCTAGGTACTGTGGTATGAGCAGATCACATATATTCTCAGTGCCCCGATTTCTTCTTTATTTTTGCTTGATTTTTTTCAAGAAGATGATAGAAGTACCTACCTCATTATGCCATTGTGATGACTAAATTAGTGTGTATAAAATATATAGAATGGCCATTGACACATAAGTGCTGCTTAGGCAGCTGATGTTAATATTAATCTGACTTTTACTCATTTTATTCTTTCTGATCCTAACTTTCAATCCACTTTAACTCCCATAATTTATCATCCCCTTCCTTATAGATAATGCCCCTGTTGTCTTTTCTCATGGAACATTTTGATTTGGAGTATTTTTCTGATTATGCAGAAAAGAGTTATATTCTTACTGATGAATGTCCAGATGAGAGATTTGTTTCCCCAGGCAGAATTGATCCCATCCTTACCCAGTACAGACTTTGAGGAAATTAATCAGTTTTCTTTTCCTTAGGATAGGATACATCAATAAATCTGATGCTTCATTTATATGTCTTGTACCCAGAAAATAATTATCTTCTTTCTTGAATAGCAGAGTATCAAGTCAAATCAAATCATTGGATATGACAATTTCCTTGAATACAAAAAATTGGATGCTTATATAAAATGTTCACAGATTAACTTTTCTCTAATGTACTGTGTATACATTTTTCATCATTTGCTTCACTCCACACCCCAAACATACTTACATATAATTAAATTTACCTTTCCTAACTTTCCCTTAACTTTCAGATGTTTGTATATATTGGCTTTTCACTGTTTGGCCTCTTAAAGATATTTCTCTGGAAAACAATCTATTAGTTTATTAAGTATTTTGATACTAAACCTAGACATGAGGCTAGGAAATTGGTCATTACAAATCACATCCCATTCTTTACTACTTTAAAACTTCACAAAATTACAAGTAATTAAGTAAGCTTAAAAATAATAGAAGTAGACTATTTAAAGATTCTAAGAGCGTATTAAAAGAGATTTTTAAAATATGCTATTACATTAGAAATTAAACCACTTTGGTCAGCTAGTAAGAGATTAAAGCTATGTTTAAAAATACATTTAAATTAAAATGTAGTTATAAGGTATAATATAGTCACTTATAAAGTCTCATCTTGCTCAAAAAAACCTAATGGAAGTAAGTGTCTTTTGCACATTTAGGCATGACTTATGGCATCTATATTATACCAGAAGAAAAAATAACAATTTTGCAGCTCAATGAGAATACCAAAATTGATTTAAACTTCCTTTCATTGGAACAAAAATTTATTACACTCATCATGACCAAGTGAGAGTTTAATTTTCTAATAAGATTTTTATCAGTATTAAAAAAGAAATTTGTTTGCCTTCTCTACAAAAGATATTTCTAAATCATTTAAAATGGCTACTTTTTTATGAAAAAGTTTGATGCAAATGTTTTATTGTTGTTGTTTTTGCTTATTTTTTTCTTTGTCTTTTTCTGGACATGAATTTGCTGAAGATCATTCCAAATGGAAAAACTTTGAGAAAATCTTCAATTATTTACAAAAATGAAAGTACTGAGGTATTAGAGTCCTGGTTTCTGGTACAGAATGTAAGGAACTTAGAAGTTGGCACTCCATCCTGAAAACAAGGAAAACACTAAATGAACTGAAAAATTAACAACTTTTTTTTTTGTATCTGGCAGACAAGTGATGTTTCAGGGTGAACCACTGCCCCCAGAATTGGAGGGACATACAGGCAGACACAGAGAATCATAATTTACTGGAACAGAAACCTCTGCAGAAACCAATGGCAGGGTAGAAAAACTGGACTTACATTTGATAAATTACTGGAGGCTTATTGGGTTAAAAACTTTGGAGGAATCTAGTAATAGAGTGGGCTTCCACACTTTTGTGAGCTTTACCTTAAAATTCTACCAAATCCTCATAGTAAATATCAGAGAAAAATCCCCTTTTGGTTTCAGCAGTGGGTGGGGAACAGGGTCCATTTGGAAATACCTTAGAGCATTCCATTCTTAAGGAGGCCTGTTCTTAGAAGAAACAATTTTACTAGAACACAGCCTGCTGGAGTTTTAGTCGAGACTAACCTACTCAGGGGTGGGGGGAGTGATAATCCAACTCTAGTCAGCTCTAAATTTCCATATGAGGAAGAGAACCACTTGACTCTAACTCCTCTAGTCTTCCCTATAAGGAAAGGGAAATATATACCTGTGGCCTCTCCAGTCATCCTGTCTAACCTAAGGGGGAGGAGGAGACTGAGAAGAGCAGTGATAAAGTTCACCACGTAGGGACACTGGCTCACCAAAAGACTAAGACCTAATCATAGGACTATAGAGTTCTCCCCTGCTCATTACATTGTTAAAGATCTCTTTTTACCTTTTAGGATACCCTATAATATTTTGTTGAAAGGCAGACTAATAATTTAGAAAAACTATGCCTAATATGCTAAACGTCTTAATAGACAATGTAGTCAATGTGCAAAAACAAATTGGAAAAGAAGTGAGAAGATGAGAATTTTAAGAAAATGAGAATTTTAAGAAAGAATTAAAAAGTCAGAAATTAAAGGCACTGTAATAGAAACCAAAAAAGGATTAAAAGGAACAGGATATTGAAAGATACTCCATGTTATCACTAATCAAAAAAAAAAAAAAGCAGGTGTACTTCTATTAATTTCCAACAGAGCAGATTGCAGAACAATCAAAGTTACCATGGATAAAGAGAGCCATTACATGGTAAAGGGGTCAGTACTCCAAGAAGACATAACAATCCTTACTGTATATAAACCTAACAACAAAGTATCAAAATATATGAAGTAAAAACTGATACAACTAAAAGGAGAAAAAGATAAATCTATTATATTTGGAAACTTGAATACTTCTCTATGAAAAATGGATCAATAAGGCAAAAAATAAGGAAGGACATAGTAGAACTCAATAGCACAATGAATCAACTGGATATAATTGAGATCTATTTCATACAATAAGAGCAGATTACACATTCTTTTCAAATTCACATGGAATAGTCACCAAAGAAAACCACATTCTGTGCCATAAAACACATCTAAGTTATTATGATCAATATTGTCTTTCCAAGTAATTTATATGCTATATAAAATCTTTGATTCTAGAACAAGATGAAAGTAATAAAAAAGTGAGAGGAAATCATGAATTTCTGAAATTCCTTCTCTGTTTCCAAAACCATATCCTAGGAGAATACAAAATAAAAAATAAATAACACAGCTTGAAAGATAAAACTAACACATATAAAATAGTACTATATTTAAGTGCTTATAGTTCCTCTGCCATTATTAATAAGTAAGGCAGACCTGGAGAAACAAAAAACTTTACCAATCAAAATACAAAATAACCCTGGAACTAATAAGCAATTATAGCAAGGTTGTAGGATATAAGGTTAATATACAAAAGTTGATTGGTTTTTCTATATAGCAACAATTTCAAATGAAATTTGAAATTAAAAGCATAATCCCATTTACATGAGAACCCCCAACATGAAATGCCTAATTATAAATCTAATTAAACATATATAAAATCTATATGAGGAAAACTATTAAATTCTGATGAATTAATGAAATAAAGAAAGAATGAAATAAATTGAGAAATATTTCATGCTCATAGATGGGAAGATTCAGTATTGTCAAGATGTCAGTTTTTCCCAAAGTGATATATAGATTCAATGCAATTCCAATCAAAATCCAAGCATGTTATTTCGTGGATCTCAACAAATGTAGTCCAAAGTTTTTATCTAGAGTCAAAAGACTCAAAATAGCCAGCATAGTCCTTTTTTTTTTTCAGATTTTATTTATTTATTTGACAGAGAGAGATTACAAGTAGGCAGAGAGGCAGGCAGAGAGAGGAGGAAGCAGGCTCCCCGCTGAGCAGGGAGCCTGATGCGGGCCTCAATCCCAGAACCCTGAGATCATGACCCGAGTGGAAGGCAGAGGCTTTAACCCACTGAGCCACCCAGGCGCCCAGCCAGCATAGTCCTGAAAGAAAAGAACAAAATCAAAGGACAGATGATACCTGACTTTAAGACCTACTATAAAGCTAGAGTAGCCAAGAGAATGTGATACTGATGAAAGAATAGGCAAGTAGATCAATAGAACAGAATAGAGATCCGAAAAATAGGCCTACAAAAATATAGTCAGCTAATCTTTATCCAAGAGCAAAGGATTTGCCTTTGATAGAAGCAATATGAAGAAGGAAATATAGTTTTTTCAATAAATGGTGTTGGAACAACTGAACATCCACATCCAATCATCATCATCACCATCATCATCATCTAGACACAGATCTTATGACATTCACGAAATATAGCTAAAAATGGGTCATATAGTTAAATGTAAATGAAAAAGTAAAACTCGCAGAAGGTGACACAGGAGAAAACATAGATGATATTGGGTATGGTGATGTTAAATATTTTAGTTATGACACCAAATACATGAGCTATAAAAGAAATAGTTGATAAAATGGACTTTATTCAAATTAAGTAAAACAACTTCTGGTTGTAAAAGGCAATCATCAAGAGAATAAGATAAATGATAGACTGGGAGAAAATATTTGCAAAAGACGCATCTTATAAAGAACTATTAACTGAAATATGCAAAAACTATTACAACTAAAAAAGTAAACAAACAAACAAAACAGCCTAATTAAAAAAAAATAGGCCAAAGACTTTATCTGATACTTCACCAAATAAGATAAACAGATGGCAAATAAGCATTTGTGAAAAGATGCACCACATAAGATGTCATCAGGGAGAGGCAAATTAAAACAATAAAGATATACCACTCTAGATCTGTTGGAATGGTCAAAATTAAGAATGCACAATACCAAATGGGGAACAGCAGGAACTCTCATACATTCCTGGTGGGAATACAAAAATAGTACAGCCACTTTGGAAGACATTTTGGCTGTGTCTTACAAAATTCAACATACTCTTACCATATGATCCAGCAACTGTGCTCTGTGGTATTTACCCAAAGGACTTGAAAACTTATGACTACATAAAAACCTGCACAAGGATATTTATAGCAGCTTTATACATAATTGTTAAGACATGGAGGCTACCAAGGTGTCCTTCAGAAGATAAATGGGTAAATAAACTGATACATCCAGGCAATAGAACATTATTCATTGCTAAAAAGAAATGGGCTATCAAGCCATGAAAAGATATGGGGGAACCTTAAATATATATTACTTAAAAAAAAAAAAGAACCAATCTGAGAAGGCTACTACTGTGTGATTCCAGCTGTATGACATTCTGGAAAAGGCAAAAACTATGGAGACAATAAAAAGATCAGTGCTTCCCAAGAGTAGCTAGAGGTGGGAAGATGGATAGGCAGACCACAGAGGACTTTAAGGGCAATAAAAATACTCTATATGATATTATAATGATAAGATATTTGTCATACTTACATCCAAACCTATAAAAGGTACAACACCAGAGTAAGTGCTAAGATAAACTGAATTTTAATATGTCATTGTGGGTTTATCCTCAGTAAAACAAATGTACCTTTCTGGTGAATGATGTTGATAACAGAGGAGGATATGCATGTGTGGGAGCAGTGGGTACATGGGAAATCTCTGTACCTCTCCCTCAATGTTACTATAAATTTACAACTGTTCTAAACAAAGTCTTTAATAAAATAAAAATAATATAACCAGTCACAGAACTTTCTGAATATTTACATAAATATACTTAGAATGACCAAACTATCTTTAATTTAGAAACACTACCTAGAATATTATGTCTTCTTCCTACTACTATGCATGTAAAATCACTAACATGTGGGGTTCCAGAGTTCAGAGAAAGAGAATTAATAAATGGATAGTAAGAAAACTCCATGGAGGTCATGGCACATGCACTAGACCTTCTTAGTCTACTGTTGTCAGGATAAATGGAATACAATGTAAGTCAGAACTTGCACAAAAACTACACAAATTTAACAAACATAGCATAGGTTTTGGAGGCACCTAGCAATAGGTTTGGTCACCATGATACAGAACATAGTCTCCAGGGAACCAAACAAAGAAAAATCAGTATGAATGAATAACAGGTTTGTTTTATACAGGTAAATAATGGTAATGAAAAACAAAATTTAATCTGGGTTTCCTATTTATAATATTAACTTGAGAGAAAAATTAGGAAATAATTGATTCATTTCCAGATTGAATAACAATAGGCTAAATAGTCCATACAGTGAATAAAAAGGATCTGAATCAAGGCATGCGTTGATGAATTTCAGAATTCAAAAGTAAAAAGATCATAAGAATTTCTAGAGACAAGATGGGATGGGGAAGGAGACAAACCATGAGAGACTCCTAATCTCACAAAACAAACTGAGGGTTACTGGCGGGTGGGAGGGTAGGGATAGGGGGGGTGGGTTATGGATATTGGGGAGGGTTTGTGCTTTGGTGAATGCTGTGAAAGATGTAAGCCTGACAATTCACAGACCTGTACCCCTGGGGCAAAGAATAAAAAAACAAATGTAGTAGTAGTAGTAGTATTCAGAAAAGATCTGCATTTTAGATCAGAGAATTAAAAAAAAAAAGAAAAAGAAAAAAGAATTAAAAAAAAGAAAAAGAAAAAGAATTTCTAGAGAGCTAAAACAGGATGGAAAATAAGAAAANTAAAAAAAAGAAAAAGAAAAAGAATTTCTAGAGAGCTAAAACAGGATGGAAAATAAGAATAGTAACAGGAATCTCAATAAGGTTATTGGTGATAGAAAACATAAAGCATAAAGATATATGCATTCAGTAACATTCTAAGAAAAAAATGACTTTCAACCTAGAATTGTATATTCAGCAAAACTCATGATTCAGGGACAGTAGAATAAAGAGAATTTTCAGACATGCATAATCTCTTTTTTCCTTCTTTTTCTCCTCTTCCCCCATCTCTACCCCCTTTCCCCCCCTGCTCTTCTACACATTTCTTTAGAAATCTACTGACGGTATACAACCACACAGATTAAACAAAACAAACTGACAAAGATCATGGCATCAGAATCCAAGAAACAACAAGCTGTACTCAGAAGATATAAAACATACAGAATATAATCTATTTTTCAGTAGGAGGTCAGAAGTCTGTGGAATGTGGATCTCCAGGAGAATAAAACTGCAATCAATAAATTCTGAGTCACAGTTCAGAATTTGGAAAGATAAATATTGCCTGGCATATGAGAGGTGTGATCTAGTCCACAGAAAGCTTTACTTTGCACTGAACAATGCCTACAGTACCAAACCAAGGTGAGTAGTGACTACTTATTTAAGTGAACATTGCTGTATATGTGCTGGATGTTTCCAGGTCAACTTGATTAAGGTGGAAACTTAGCTAAGCTGGAGTTGTATATCCCAGAATACCCATCTCTGTATGATACCAGGTTAGATTGGCAAGGAGAAAGTTGCATGAGACTTGGAAGAAGGAAATATAGCACCTACCATTAAAATCAGAAGGTTGTCTTGAGAAAATATGCTCATATACAGATAGAAATCAGCTCAGCATGTTCAGTTTGTCCTTGGTGTCCTCTGCTTTGCACCTGGTTTCTTTTCCAGACTTCAGACCTTGCTGCCATCAACCCTCTACCAGATGAACAACCACAGAACCTCTGAGTGGTACTTTTATAACAGCACACCTTCCTGGCCTGTCTCTTCTCAAGCTCACGCATTATAGATCTACCTTAGCAGCTGGATTTTGCTTAGCTTTTCAGATTTCAACCAAAATCTCTGATTTGTTCATCTGTGGTCAGTGCTTCAGAGGAATGATTAGTGATACTTTCTCTTATCTTCTGACTCCTAATTTCTGGCCTTTATTTCTCCATCTCTTGCCATGTATCTAATATCTAAAATAAGTCCTTTAATCTTCTGACTCCTAATTTCTGACCTTTATTTCTCCATCTCTTGCCATGTATCTAATATTTAAAATAAGTCCTTTAATAAGTCTTAATACTCTACTCTGCCTCTATGACCAAGGATTGAAGATTCAGGTACTGGTATGAGAAGTGGTTTCATAGAAAGAAAAGCTTAAGGATAGAAATGTGGAATTGGTTTACTGATCCGACAAGATTTACCTGGACTAATGCACTGCTGCCAGGGATAAATAGGACATTTATAGTACCTATTAGGCCTTGGCCAACGTGTGACTAAATTTAAGACCTTTGGTAACACGGAAGAAAGTGCCTTCAGAAGGCAAGTCTTTGGGGGGTCAAATAGCTGTTTCCATAGAGTCAAAGAGCAATATAGTGGAAGTAAAGACTATAGTGGTTGTGGGCATTTGTGGTTGCTTCTAAGAGTACTGATGTACTTGAGAAAACACAAAAACAGATTTGAGTACAAGACTTCAAATTCCCTGATAAACGTTTGAATAAGGAACCATAATGTTTTCATTCTACCTTAAAAGTAACCCATAACTTCTATGGTCACAGCATTGAAATTGCTGTAAATCTAAACTTTATAGGTCTTCTCATGTTAATGTTAGGACGTTTTTGGGAAGGAGTGGGACATTGAAAATCAAAATAAAATAAAATGGAAAATTCTGATAAGGCTTATGGCTTTGAAGCTCCAGAATCTCCCAAATCTCAATTGCCAGGATAAGCAGCTCATCCTGACCTATCTGAATGGAATTTTTATAACTTTATAGAAGAATGTGTAATGAGTTTTCCTGAAGTAGGTGAATGAGGGCAATGGGGATACTGTTCAAGACCTATCCACATAATAGCTCATTGCATCTAAATTTATAATCAGATGTAGCGCCCACAGGTTCCAGGAGACTTCATCCAAGGTTTGAGCCCTGAAGAGTGATTGTAGACATCAATGTAACTTTAAGACTGCTAATTTATTTCATTTGAACTGAAATATATATGAAAATAATTGTGAGAATTTTGAATCAGAGAAGAAGGAATATATTGTTGAGTTAAGCCAACTATTTCAAATGGGAACATTGGATAAATTTCCTGGATTCAGTAAGCTGGAGCACTGAGGATGGTTGTAATAGTTTTCTTAGATGTCTGAACACTGAACTCAGAGGTAGTCTGCATCAAATCAAGCTGAGATGTCAGGATGTCCATAGTTTCAAACAGATGTTTCTTAAAACTTAGATTTCAGAATGTTTGAGTTGATTTATTATGAAAGATATGCTCAACCCAGAGGACAGTGAATTTTGCCTTTAAGGAGAAACGGCCAAAGACATAGAATTACTCTAATCTGTGGATGATGACAAATGGTTTGCCTAGATGTTCAAATATTTAGAAGGAAGACAATGGGAAAATTGCTGACCAATGGGTCTAGGAAAGAGATGTGTGGTAATGCACTTGTGAGTGACCTCAGCTGGGCAAGAATCTCAATGATACTAGTAATCATGTGGATAAGATAAAATACTCTGAATATCAACTAGTCTCTCTCCCTAGGCCTCACTAGGCCTACAGCTACTGGTGAGAACTCAACTTGTCAACAGCAAAAATTAACACTGAGCTCAAAATTAGCTGGGGAATCAACCAGCCATTAAGTGGCTAGTTGATTACATTGAACTATTTTCATCAAGAAAGAGGGAGTACTTTATTCTCATTGAAGTGGGCACTTATTTTGGATATAGATTTTCTTTCTTCACTACATTGATTCTGCCAAAGCTCCCAACCACAGACTTAAGGATGCCTTATTTTTTGTCATGCATGTTACTTAGCATTGCTTCTGACTAGGGAACTCATTTTGCAGAAAATGAAGTATACCAGTAGATTCAAACTCAGAGAATTCATTGTTTTTACCACATTATTCATCATCATGATGCATCTGGCTTCACAGAATAGAGGATAACCTTTTAAAGATGCACTGACAGCATCAGAGGATGACAACACATTGAGGCTCTGAGGTATGTCTTCCAGGATGTATTTTATTCTTTTCTACTTCCAAAATTCTTGGATCCAGAGATCAAGGCATGAAATTTGTGGGCATTATAAACTCTAATCATCCATTACAAATTTTTTTCATACCTGACACAAAAAATGTGTTCTTCTGGTTTAGATGATTTTGCTCTAAGTTCTTGTTCTTCTTTTTTTAATTTTTAAATTTTTCAGTGTTCCAAGGTTCATTGTTTATGCACCACACCCAGTGCTCCCTGCAATATATTCCCTCCTTAATACCCACCACCAGGCTCACCCATCCTCCTCCCTCTCCCCTCCTTAACCCTCAGTTTCTCAGAATCCAGTCTCACATTTTTCATCTCCCCCTCCAATTTACCCCAATTCACTTTTCCTTTCCTTCTCCTAATGTCCTTCATTTTATTCCTTATGTTCAACAAGTAAGTGAAACCATATGATAACTGACTTTCTCTGCTTGACTTATTTTACTCAGTATAATCTCCTCCAGACCCATCCATGTTGATAAAAAAGTTGGGTATTCATCCTTTCTGATGGCTGAGTCATATTCCATTGTATATACAGACTACATCTTCTTTATCCATTCATCTGTTGAAGAGTATCTCAGCTCTTTCCACAGTTTGGTTATTGTGGACATTGCTGCTATAAACATTGGGGTACATATGGCTCTTCTTTTCACTACATCTGTATCTTTGGGGTAAATACCCAGTAGTACAATTGCAGGGTCATAAGATAGCTCTATTTTTAATTTTAACATGTGACACAATAAGATCATTTTATTAACCAGATGCTAAGTACGCCACTTGACAACTTTGGGCTTTTCATGTCAATGAACTGATAGGCAAAAAGGGAGAATCTATGATTAGGGTGATTGATTCTGATTATCAAGGAGAAATTGGATTATTTCTAGAAAATAGAGATATAGAATGATATGACTTAAATATAAGATGTCTTCTGGTGTGCTACTTCTTTGTCATATTAATTATCTTAATAATAAGTACCAACAATGAAATATAAGTAGAAATTCTAATAGTACAGAAATTTCAGGTATGGACATTTGGGTTATCCCATCAGGCATGGAATCATGACCGACTGAAATTCCTTCTGAAGGCAAAGGGCATGTGGTGTGGATGCTGGAAGAAAGAAGCTTTGAATACCAGGTATCAACATGTGGGCAATTGCACAAATGAGCTCGTTAGTGTTTATGAGTATTTATTCTATGCTTTGACATGAATATTTTTGCATATGTAACTCATTTAAATTTTTTTCCTCTCCTACTTATCAAACATCTAAAAATAAGTAGTGTTAAGAATGAGTAATAATGATTAAACTTAAATCTCAGTATTGTAAATTCAGAATATATGGGAAGAGTATAACTAGATGAGGAAGAAATACACCCAAAAAAGAATAAATATGAAGACATGACAAATGATAGTTTTGTTTCTGCTCTGGGGAGAAGGTTAGCGTGTTTTAAGTTTTGCAAAGAATAATTGTATGATTTTATATGGAAACATGATTTTGCTATTGATTTTATGTAGAAGCAAATTTGGTTAAATGAGGTTTGTATGGATGACAAGTTACAAAGAGATTATTAATTCTGGATTTTACTAAGTCAAACCCCTAATTAAGTACACTGAAACTTTATTTTCCAGAACAACCATGTAATTGGTTGAATTGTAGCCCTCAAAAGAAATGATGTCCTAGAACCCATGAATGTGACTTTACTTGTAAAAAGTATCTTTGTCAATATAATTAAGTTTAGGATCTTGAAATGAATTCATCCTTGATTATCTAAGAGAACCATAAATCCATATATGGGTTTCATTCTAGGGAGAGGAAAAGACTAGAGGAAAAAGCCAAATGAAGAGAGAGGCAGAGATTAGCCTTATGCTCTCACAAACTAAGGAAGGCCTGGAGCCACATGCATCTGGACGAAGCAAGGAAGAATTTTCCCTTAGTGCCTTTAAAGGGAGCATGACCCTCCCAATACCATGATTTTGAACGTCTAGCCTCCAGAAATGTGGGAGTACAAATTCCTGTTGTTTTAAGCCACCAAGATTTCTATAGCAATTCTATAGTAATTTCTATAGCAGTTCTAGAAAACTAATATTCTGGATTACATCTAGTGAACATAGAGATTTGAAATTGACTTGGAAGGCAGGAGTAACAATAGATATTGCTGTCTAAATTTTGATATAATGATGAGTGGATGAGGACAACCAACTCGCTGTCCTGACAGCTGAAGATACTGCCTAATAGGGACCTCCAATTCATCAGCACTTGTGTGACTGCAGACACAAAAGTGGTAGTTACACAATAAAAATACCTTCGCATAGAAGTTTCCACAAGATCTCCCTTCCTGGGCCCACTATGGCACCTGAAAGTATTTTCCATGAAAGCTCTGACTTGTCTACTTATATTGGTGCTTTGGGTGGTTCAGAGGTGAAATTTTCTTATCATTGATTCATATTCCCCTTTTCAGACATTTTCCACAGTAAACATTTCTAGGGGACAACACTGCTATTTATAATCACACAGGTTTACATATTTACTATGGCTATGTTCCAGGAAATAAGGAAATTTTGTTTGTTTGTTTTTATAATCCATAAAAAAAACTAGTAGAGGTGCATTTTACTCTGTAAGTGAGTTAGGATAAATTGCATTTTAATTTAAGTGATTCTAGAAGGAGGGACTCATAAAGGGCTTTTGACATCATCAAACTTATGTGATTTCATAGGTGAGTAAACCAAAAATGAACGTTGGTGAAGGAACATTGTCAGGGTCATAAATCAAGTTAGAGACAGAAACAGAACTCAAGTTTCCTTGACACAATTTCTTGATCTTTCTGGCATATGGAGTTTCTCTGACAGAAGCCTGACTCAAAGAATGAAAAGATATCTAGATTCAGATAACAAAGTTCTATAATAGCAAATGATAGACATACATAATTACATTTTTTGACAAGAGATTTGCCCTGGAGAAGGTTAAAAAAAAAAAAAAGAAAGAAAGAAACACTGTGATTCAGTATTCTCCATTTCATCTTTAGTCTCTTTTGGCTGGAAAAACTAATAAATAATGAGTCCAGGCTATTTGTGGATATTACAGTTTGAGTTATATCCCCCCAAAATTCATGTGTTTAAGTCCTGACCCCCCAGTACCTTGAAATGTAAGCTTATTGGATATTAAGGTCTTTGTGAAGTTAAAATGAGATCACTGGGGTGAGCTTCAATCCAATATGACTGATAGTCTCAAAAACAAAAGGGAGAGGAATTTGGAGATAGACTGAAATACTGGGAGAATACCACATGAACATGAAGACAGTCATCTACAAGGAAAAGAGAATGATGGCCTGGAACAAATCTTTCCCTTGTAGCCTTTAAAAGAACCAACCCTGCTGACACCTTGATCATAGATGTTTAACCTCTAGAACTATGAGACTAAATTCTGTTGTTTAAGTTACCCAGTTTGTGTTACTATGTCTCAGGTGCCTTAGAAAACTAAAATAGAGGGAAAGGAGAGAGAAATAATTCCTCTTTGAGAGACAGAAGGCTATGTTCTAAGAAGCAGGCTCCACAATATATTTGTGGTGGGTTGACATTATTAACAGGATTAATAAGATAATACTCAGGTATTTAAAATTCCATTTCAAGGTTATTAAAAAGAAGAGAAAAGCATGTAGAGAAGATGGCTGCAACAGACATGCTCTGGGCTAAATATGGTCATGGTTTGATGAGTTTTACACTAAGTAATATTATCAATGCCTTGATGTGACATTAATAAATGTCTTAACACAATAATTACAAAGTGATTATAGTTAGATTACCAAAATAAACGTATAACCAAAAATAGTATGAAAAAACTAATTTGTATAATTTATCAATAAAAATAAGGATTAATTAACCAAAATACACACCAAAAAATCAGACTTCTTAGAAACCTCCACACTGCTCACTTTTACAGTAAGAAGGATGAGACCCCAGCCACTAAGCAGTGACCTCACCCTGCCTCCAAACCCAGTGCCTGTCCTTCAGATCCTAGTAAATTTGCAATACTACTGAATTTTGAGTCTTCTATTGATATAGGTATTTTCTTTGTTATGATATTTATTAAATATGTACTATACTAAACACTTCATATAAACTACAAGAACTAAAAAACTAGCAAGAGGTATTATATTCTTGTTTTAGAGATGGAAAATTGAGGTTCACTGAAGCTAGGTTATTTGCCCATAGTTGCACAGCAGGAAGTGATGAGTCAGTACTTAAACCTTGGTCACTCCTGATGGCAAAACCTCTGTTTTTTACTACCATTTTCTGCTGCCTCCTTCATAGACAACTTCTTCCTCTTTTATTTACAAGAACTTCCTTAACTCAGCTTCTGGATTCTTTGAGGCAAAGATAGTAAGGTGCCCATGGCTTTGAGTTAAATGGTGATTCTGGACCAGAACTAGCCAATAGAAATAAAATATGAGTTTTCTGTATAATTTAAAAATTTTTAGGGATGTCTGACTGGCTTAGTGGATAAAGCATGTAACTCTTGATCTCAGGGTCATGAGTTCAAGCCCTATGTTGGCCGTGGAGTCTACTTTAAAAAAAATTTTAGTGGTTGCATTGAAAAACATAAAAATAAACAGGTGACACTAATTTCCATAATATGTTTTACTTAATACAGTAATACAAACATTACCATTTTGATATATAATCATTATAAAATATTAATATAAGGAGTGCATTTATAGTATCCTCAAGACTAGCTACATTTCAAATGTTCAACGGTGACACAAGGCTATTATATATCATATTGCTTGGTGCAGCTCTAGACTAAGACTCTCACAGGGATTCTGTTACTTCTTTCAGGTAAAGCTTTGGAGGAAGAGGTCTGGATGGGTGTAGAGCAGGATGTTGGGAAGTCCACCACTGAGTACAAAGATCCAGTTGACTTTGCCTTGAATTATAAGCACTGCTTACTATTATTTAGTTTCAGGTGTACAACATAGTGATTGAGTATCTATACATTATGAAATGATCACCTCAATATGCTAATTCACTTTCTGTCACTACACAAAGTTATTGCAGTGTTGTTGTCTATATTCTGTATGCTGTACATTAGAACCCCGTGGCTTAATTTTATAACTAGAAGTTTGTACCTCCTAATCCCCTTCACCTATTCACTTATCTCCCTCCCCTCTGGCAAGTACCAGTGTATTCTCTGTATCAATGAGTTTGTTTCTATTTTGTTTCATTTGCTTTGTTTCTTTTAGATACTATATATAAGTGAAATCATATGGTATTTGTCTCTCTGACTTATTTCACTTAGCATAATCTTTCTAGGTCCATCCAGGTTGTTGCAAATGGAAAGATTTCATTTTTTATGGTCAAGTAATATTCCATTATATTTATCTCACATCTTTTTATCCATTCATTTATTGATGAATGATATGTATCTGATATATCTGATGTATCACATCTTTTTTATCCATTCATCTATTGGTGGACACAGGTTGCTTCCATATCTTGGCTATTATAAGTAATGTTGCTATAAACATAGGAGGACATACATCTTTTCAAACTTCCAAACTGGTGTTTTGTTTTGTTTTCTTCAGATAAATACCCTGAAGTGAAATTACAGGGTTGTATGGTAGTTATATTTTTAATTTTTTGAGGAAACTCCATACTGTTTTCCTTAGTGGCTGTACCAACTTATGTTCCCACCAACAGTGCATGGAATGTTCTCTATCTATTAAGTCAACTGGTCTGATGTGTCATTTAAAGCCAATATTTCCTTATTGATTTTCTGTCTAAATGATCTATGCACTGATGTAAGTGAGGTATTAAAATTTCCTACTATTATTGTGTTGCTTTCTATCTCTCTCTTTATTTTTGTTAATTTTCACTTTATATATTCAGGTGTTCCTATGTTGTGTGCATAGGTGTTTACAAACATCATTTGTTGGATTAACCTCTTTATCATTATGTAATGCTGTTCTTCGTCTTTTGTTACAGTTTTTGTTTTAAAATCTATTTTATCTGTTGTAAGTATTGCTACCCCAACTTTATTTTGTTCATTTGCATGGTATAGCTTTTTTCATCCCTTCATGGTCACTCTGATTATCCTTATGTTTGAAGTGAATCTCTTGTACTTAGCATATAGAAGATTTTTATTTTTTATCCATTCAGTCACCCCCATGTCTTTTGATTGAAGAGTTTAGTCCATTTACATGTAAAGTAATTATTGGTACGTTATGTACTTATGGCCATTTTTTAAATTGTTCTCTGTTTTTTAGTTCCCTTCTGTTCCTTTCTTTTCTCTCTTTCTGTGGTTTGATTGTTTTCTCTAGTGTTATGTTTATATTTCTTTTTTTTATCTTTTATTTACCATATGGTTTTCTTTGTGGTTACTATAATGTTCACATAAAACATTATATAACAGTCTTTTTTAAGTTGATAAAAAGTTAATTTTGAACACATTCTAAAGCTTTATATTTTTACTTCCCCTTCCATGTTTTATTTCTTTGGTGACACATTTTACATCATTTTTAGTATGTGTATTCTTTACTAATTATTGTAGTTTTAATTAATTTTATCACTTTTGGCTGTTATGCTTCATACTTCCCTTATGATTGGTTGATCCATTACCTTTATTATATATTTATCTTTTCCAATATAATTTTTACTTTTCTGTTTTCTTATTGTTAATTTGTGCCTTTTCTTTTTAGCACAGAAAAGTCCTTTTAACATTTCTTATAAGGCTGTTTAGTGGTGATGATCTCCCTTAGCTTTTGCTTATCTGGAAAATTCTTAATTTCTCCTAGAATTCTGAATGATAACATTGCTGGGGAGAGAATCCTTGGTTAGAAGTTTTTCCTTTTAGCACTTTACATATGTCATGTCACTCCCTTTTGGCTTATAAAATTTCTTCTGAAAAATATGCTATTAACCTTATGCGGTTTCCCTTGTATGTGATATGTTGCTTTTCTTTTGCTGCTTTTAATATTCTCTCTTTCTCTTTAACTTTTACTATTTGTAGTACTGTGTTCTGGTGAGCTTCTCTTTGGGTTCATCTTATTTAGTATTCTTTGAGCTTTCTGGACCTGCATGTCTATTTCCTTCCCCAGAATTAAGGAAGTTTTCAGCTATCATTTCTTCAAATAATTTTTCTGGCCCTTGTGTTCTTTCTTCTTTTGAGTCTTCTATATTACAAATATGATTCCTCTTGATATTGTCCCAAAGGCACCCTACGGTATTCTCACTTATTTTAATTCTCTTTTTCACTTCATTTCTCTTTGGGTGTTTTCCATTGTTTTGTCTTCCAGTTCACTAATTTGTGTTTTATTTCATCCATTCTCTGGGTAAACTCCTCTGGTGTATTTTTTAATTCAGTTATAACTTCTTTGGTACTTTGTTATATTTTCTATCTCTTTGTTGATACTATATCCCTCTCTTGGAAAATGAAAATACACCTTATATTATTGGAGCTGATCTGATATATCCTACAGAAATTACACCTGTTTAACTTGATGTAATTCATTGTTTCTAAAGTTACTGATTATCAAAACTTTTTGTTCCTTGCTCCTTGATAGCTGAAAAAAATATATCATCTTAGAAAAGCTGTATATCAGAAGTTTTACAAGAAATGTCTAATGTAATCACTGGAACAGTTCTATGAAATAGGCACAATACTTAACCACATTTAAAAGGGAGGAAACAGACAAAATATAATAATTTAAAGAGATGTTTAGGCTTTACCAATATGCTTGTATGTCATTATGTTGGACTTTAATTCATAACAAAGTTTTCTTGTGTTTCTTATTTCTCTAAAATTTAGCATAACATTTTATTTTTTTAGAATAATAAAAACATATTTTTGTGTAAATGAAGTAGCAGTTTTCATCTAAACTTTGCTTTTTGCATTTTGCTTTTTTCTCTCTTCTTTTTTAAACTTCTTGTGTTAACCAAAGTATGATGAATCTTTTACTTACCTCTCAATGCTCGGCCTTCCATGAGTTCCTATCATATTTTTATAGCATTGATTAATTCAATAGGTTTTGGAGACTCCTACATAGTATGAATTTCAACCTCAGATTACTGTAGTTTGCTGAAGATGCCTATCTTTGCTACTGAGATAAATAGAATGGTAAGGTGGTGGTATTGAATAACACTTTGCATCTAGTTGGCTGCCTAGAGTGTGAAGAGGGAAGCAGATTTCAAAGTGAATAGCTGTCCTCAAAAGACCTTTTCCTATGGAGTGTCATGATCTTGCTCATAACTGAGTAAAAAATATGTACCAGGGACTGTGCCTGATTCTAAGCATACAGTGGTGGAAATGATATACATGATTCATGTTTTCTCATGACTTATAATCTGGTAGTCTCATATTCTATATATATGCCCAAGTGAAGCTAATGAATAAATTGTGAATTGAGAAAGTCACTTCCAATTCTCTACTATTCAACACTTCTCTTCACTGTCCCCCATGATTGGCAGAACCCATCAAGTTAAGGGGCTGAGAGATGCTTCATCTATATTCACAGAGACATAGTGTATTTATATTTAGAATCTCAATCCCTCAGCAATTCTTTTAGTCCAGGAACTGTGGGTTCAAATACAATTTCCATTAGTCCATATTCAAGGATTTTGAATACACAGTTCGGCTTCAGTGGCAGTGACATATCAAATCCCCATAGGACCTGAAATGACTGCTGAACTGTATGGCTTTTGCTTGGAAGAAACTAATGCAATTCAAACTGACTACACTTACTACAGATCTCTTTTTCTGGATCTGTCAGAGAATTTTGCTGACTTCTTAGCAAGTGAGTAAATAATTGGCCCCAACACATAATGCTGCCAGGCTATATTTAGAAGTCTGGGGTCATCTCATATTTTACCACATTCTGAATTCCTATTTTAGGAGTAGGAATTGATTTGGTTTGTGCTCTGCCTAGAATTTTTTTTTATTATGTTTCAATTAGCCAGCTTGTAGTCCATCACAAGTTTTTGATGTAGTGTTCAATGATTCATTAGTTGTGTATAACACCAAGTTCTCATCACAACACATGCCTTCCTTAATACCCATTGCCCAGTTACCCCATCTCCCTGCTCCCTCCCTTCTGTAACTCTCAGTTGTTTCCCAGAATCCAGGGTCTTTCATGGTTTGTCTCCCTCTCTGATTTCTTCCCATTCAGTTTTTCCTTCCTTCCCCTGTGGTCTTCTGGCTATATTCCTTATGTTCCATGTATAAGTGAAACCGTATGATACTTGTCTTTCTCTGCTTGACTTATTTCACTTAGCATAATCCTCTCCAGTTCCATCCACGTTGATGCAAAGGGTATTCATCCTTTCCGATGGGTAATATCCCATTGTATATATGTGCCACATCTTCTTTATCCATTCATCTGTTGAAAAGTATCTGAGCTCCTTCCAGTTCGGTGATTGTGGACATTGCTGCTATGAACATTGGGGTGCATGTGCTCCTTCTTTTTACTACATCTTTATCTTTGGGGTAAATACCTAGTAGTGCAATCACTGGGTTGAAGGGTAGCTCTATTCTTAGGTCTTGAGGAACCTCTGTACTGTTTTCCAGAGTGGCTGTACCAACTTGCATTCCCACCAACAGTATAAGAAGGCTACCCTTTCTCCACATCCTCACCAACACTTATTTCCTGTCTTGTTAATTTTGGCCATCCTAACTGGTGTAAGGTGGTATTGTGGTTTTGATTTGTAGTTCTCTGGTGGCTAGTAATGTTGGACATTTTTTCATGTGTCTGATAGCCATTTGTATGTCTTCTTCGGAGAAGTGTCTGTTCATGTCTGCTGCCCGTTTTTTTATTAGATTATTCGTTTTTCAGGTGTTGAGTTTGAGAAGTTCTTTATAGATCTTGGATACCAGTCTTTTATCCGTGATGTCATTTGCAAATATTTTGTCCCATTTGGTGGATTGTCTCTTAGTTTTGTTGACTGTTTCCTTTGCTGTGCAAAAGCTTTTTATCTTGATGAAGTCCCAAAAGTTCATTTGTGCTTTTGTTTCCCCTGCCTTTAGAGATGTGTCTTGAAAGAAGTTGCTGTGGCCAATGTGCTCTGCCTGCTGTTAACATTCATATATGTTATGGCAAGTCTGACTGACCAGTGGGGTAGCTTGCCAGTTAATTACCTCTATATGGGACCAAGCTGTATCTGGGAAAAGAGCTCATTCTTAGGGGACTTTTTTCTCCCCTCCCCTTCCTTCTTTCCTCCCTTCCTCCCTCCCTCCCTCTCTCTCTTCTTTCCTTTTCCTCTTCATGGGCTAGTCAAGTTAAGCCATGGAAGTGGAGAAGGAGCAAAGATATCTATAACTGGCTGCAGTCAGTTAGTTGAGATGGACTTTTTCTTTTCTTTTCTCTTCTTTTCTTTTCTTTTTAAGACTTTTTCTTTATTTTAGAGTTGAGGGGGAGAGGCAGAAGGAGGGGGAGATAGAATTCTCAAGCAGACTCTGCATTGAGTGTGAGCCAGATGCAGGCCTCAGTCCCATGACCCTGAGATCATGACCTGAGCCAAAGCCAAAAGTTAGATGCTTAACTGAATGAGCCACCCAGGTGTCTCAAGATGGACTTTTTCTTATAAAGCTTCATCATTAGGGAAGATATGGTTGATTCTCAGTACAACATGAAAGGTTGCAGCTATTAGGGTCCCAGTATTTTTTATCTTTCATCTCACAAGAATTTAAGAGCTTGAACAATATAGAACATGTATTTCTCATCTTTAAATTCCTGGTGTGTACCATAATACCTGATCCATAGTAGACAGTCAGTAAGTATTTTTGAATAAATAGAAATTAGAGTTACATTTCAGCCTAGAGAAAGGACTGGAATTAGAGAAGTTTCTTTCTGTGTACTAGGGTCTGTGCTATGTAGATTTCACATATGGTATCCTTCATTAACAAAATAACCTTTTGGAGTAGGTGGTAATATTGATTTCCTTATTTTTCAGATGAAGAAATTAAGGGTCAGAAAAGTTAAGTGAATTGGGTAAGGTCACATGCCTGAAAAGAAAGCATCTAAACCTAGGATTATGTGGCTCTAAATCTCTTGGTACCTCCTAAATATTTGTGTGCTAACTTCAACCTGAATCTCTAGCTGAGTCTTTAAGGCACAGTACAAAAACTTAAAGTTCACCAGACTCAACAATAATTAAAACACTGGCATAAAGTAATTAACTCAGTCTATTATGACTATGAAGTACCCTTCATGCTGGATATTAGTTTGCTTAGAAACTGTTAAAAAAAGTGTGAATCTAAGGATGAGAACAGGTTGTAAAGATTATCTGATTATTTACTATCTTAGATTTCTAGGACATACTTAAATATGTTGCTATGGCTGATGTACTAGTATACCTTTTTGAATAATGAGAAACAAAAGAAACGATATTATTTCAATGTTTGAATTCAGGTGTGACTAAAGATCTAACCTTCAGTTTTCCTTTGACCTCCTACTTTTTGTGGGACATTATATACTTTTCCTTTTGTTATTGTTTTGTTTATTTGCTAGGCTATTTGGGGTTAGATTTTTCTCATTTTAAATAAAATGAGTTCCTGTAAATAGAGCATATACTCTACCAGTTCTGAATCAGTGATTTTCCACAAACCATCTAGTAAAATGGTATTATGGTTTGAACTAGGAATGCATGCTCCTTTATGGCCCAGTCTGGAACTGACATGAGTCTTTTGACTTTGAATTCTCTAGATTACAAATGGACTCTAGGCTACTTAAGTTCCTTTTTCCAGTTTTATTGAGGTATAATTTACAAATAAAATTGTAAGATATTTAGAGAGCAATGGGGGTGGTGAGAGCATCCGGAGGGAGGATATGTGGGCACAGTGGCTGTGGGGCAGACAGCAGGTGCATTCCTGCAGTCCTCATCTGTAGGATTCCCACCGCAGAGGGTGACCCAGCCTGGACCTTGGGAGCTGCCCCCCCTCCCCCAGTATAAGATGGGTTAGGGGTCCACACACACGAGACTTGGTCCCATCCCAACAGCCATTCCACCTTGACGCTCCCCTGGCCATTTTCAGCCCCTCTCAGATGGAGCTCCTGGATGATTTCAGCAGTGAGTTCCCCCAGAGTGTGACCTCTGCCAGCTCATCTCCAGTACAGACTTTGAGAGGCAGGTGGCCACCTACACTGGGCATGAGCTGTGCAGCCTCTTCTGCAGCACAGACCACCACAACCTTGCACAGGTCCAGAGGGTAGTATGTAAGGGCAAGGAGGTCCAGCAAAGTTCTTCTGTGCTGTCCAGAGGAAGCTGAATTTTTGCAAGAGCATGGGTGCCCTGGAGGTGCACCAGCACCTGGAACAGCTCAAGTGGAGCATCTACTGCATGCACCCTTGACCTCTTACCTCTGCTGCCTGATATGTCTATGATGAAGTTGCAATTTGTAAGGTCTGAAGTGAAATTAACCTGGGCTGGCCTGTTATTGAGCCCAAAAAGTCACATGGTTGATTTGAACCCCTTGGTCCTCAAGTCCCCCTTGGGAGGCTTCATTTCTCATACCTGGCTGGAAACGGTGAGCACAAGCTCCATTGCCCTAGCTCCCTGGCTCCTGGGCCTGTTATCATTTCCCCAAAACTGAGAAGATGCCACCCCTCCTGTGAAGGCTTCCATCTTCACCCCACCTGTCTTGTTCAAGTTCAAGCCTGTGTGAAGACCCAAGGATGAGTCTGAGAAAGACCCTAACAGCACAGAGTCTATGCCCCACAAAAGGGGCCTGTAAACTCTTTCCCATATAGACCATGGCTAGGGGAATGAATAAAGTTCCCATGGAGTTGTCTTACTTTTGCTGTGCTCCCTAGAAGCTGGGAAGTCACTTGGGCTTCCTCCGGTTTGAAGATGTTGTCAGGATAATGCGAGCCTGGGACCTCCTTGTCCTCAGCCCGAGTATAGTAATTGGTCAGATCAGCACTACTGTGAAGTCCCCTTGCTTGCACTCTCTATAACATGGGAATTGGCCAAGGCACTTTGAAAGAGAAGTGAGTGATGAGACAGTGCTGCCCTTCCTTACAGTGACTCTGTGGCCCCTTTGGTCTTCATTTGAATTGCAAGTCTGTCATTTGGTACTACATCTAGCCTCTAAACTCAAGCCTTAACTGGATGCTTGTTTAGAAACAATGATCTATTCTCTCCCTGGAGGAAAAGAAGCTGATATGTTAGTCTCCAACTTGGCACCTCCCTAAGTAATTTCAGAGATGTGACTCTCATTGTTACCTCATACACCAACCTTAGGGTCATACCTGCATGTGAGACATGAGTCCTCACAAAATGCTTGATGGCTGCTGGACATTAGCAGGTAATTGTTGAACACCTGTGTATGCCCCATCCTTGGGACTGGAGATAATAAACCAAGTGGTTGGGGTCCCTGCTCTCAAGGAGCTTAAAAATAAAATAAAATAAAATAAAAATAAAAATAAAATAAAATAGTTGTAAGAAATATACATTGTAAAAGAATTTCTCTCATGTAGTTAACATATCCATCACATCATATATTTGTATATTATATATATTTGTATATTTTTTAGATATAATATTTATATACCTATATTAATTACATATAACATATATTTTAAATTTTTATATATATGTATACATACATATATATATACACACACATTTAAGTTTTACTTTCTTGGCCAATTTCAGTTATACAATACAATGTTATCAATTATAGCCAATATGTTATGCATTATATCCTCAGACTTTACAGCTGAAAGCTTTTTACCCTGTTACAAACCTCTCCCATTGCCCTCATTTACTTAAGTTCCAATCAAAGATCTTGAGAAATTTTCTCTTTACAATGACCACATTGAGCCCCTATTCAAGGGAGAACTAAGGCATCTGTGAATTTTCATAATTGCAGTTATGATCTCATGAATTAGTTGGACAACTTCTCTTTCACTGAAGATTTAGCATCCATTGACCTTTCTAATTGAACATATTAATAAAAATACATTTATGAGTTTAAGAATTTTATAACATTTGGATATTTTCTCATTTTTTTGTCTTCCAGATATGTCCTGTAGTTTGGGGCCCAATTCTACCTACCCTGGTGAATTGCATTATATATTCTTATTGTGGAATATAACAAAACTGGTTTTAAACGAGAATATGAAGTCATCTGAAAACACTTAAGGTTAAAGCAACATTTTATTTTATTTTATTTTTTTTTTTAAAGATTTTATTTATTTATTTCACAGCGGGAGAGAGATCACAAGGAGGCAGAGAGGCAGGCAGAGAGAGAGAGGGGGAAGCAGGCTCCCTGCGGAGCAGAGAGCCCGACGCGGGCCTCGATCCCAGGACCCTGAGATCATGACCTGGGCCGAAAGCAGAGGCTTTAACCCACTGAGCCACCCAGGCGCCCTAAAGCAACATTTTAAATACCCCTTTATTAGGTTTTAGAATATTGCTGAGTTTTTTTATCTGTCTTCAGCAGATTTGGTATGGTTTTATGATTAATTATATTTGCTAAGTTTCATGATTCAGTGAAATTGTAATAACATTTTAGATGCACTATCATTTATCACCCAAGCAGAGAGGCACCTCTTTCTTTCTCTAGTTTGCACTTTATCAATTTAATATGAAACCTAACCTGATAATCTTTCAATTTCAAATATCTTGGGATACGAAGTGGAACTCAAATCATCTAAGCCCTCAATATGGGGATATATTACCCACACTAAAAATAGGATACTTCATGTGATAAATTATTATTGTTTGCTGATTGGTAAATGTACTTAATAAAAAAAAGTTTTGCTAACTTTATGGAAATGATTAAATTTGATGTAAAATGGTCTGTACCATAAATCTATCTATTTATTTATTTATTTAATTTGACCTAGGTGATTACACATTTCCTTCTGGTGTTTTTTTTTCCCCCCTACATATTTAATGTGAACCTCTTCAGCAAGTGTCATAGTTAAATATGCTATTTTAATACAGATGGAGCAGCTAGAGAAAATTCAAAGTGATTATATAATACATAAACACATTTTTTAAATTAAGTACCAAATGTCTGGCCCAAACACTAGTCATACCAAGTCTTGAGCTGAGTATCAATTTCAGGATTCTTAACCTAAGGTTAGTGTAGGCTTCAATGAAGTTGTATGCATATATCTATTTTATATATACACACACTTTATTCTTTTAAATGTTCATAGGTCTCATATAATCTCAGGGAGGTCCATGACCCATTCATCTGAGCTCTACTGACATAATACTTTCTCCATTGACAAAATTAAAAACAATAGATTTTATTGTTTTTATTGTTTTATTGTCAATTTCATTTCAGCTCTCAATTTCTGATCATTCATCTTGCATGTCCAAACTAACCCATCTCCCTCCCTCCCTTCCTTCCCTTCTTCTTTCCTTAGATAATGTAGTCAAGTCTTCATTTATAGATTACAATAAGCTCCACTGAGGAGTAGTGACTTTCTAGAATTCATGTGGTTTGTTGCTCCCTTGTCTGGGTGCCGGAGGTTAAGTTGTTTTGCAATCAGGTTTTACCAATGGGAGGTTTTATATACAGTTGTTGGAATGGAATAGCAAATGTATTGGAATGGAATAGTGAGAGTGAAAACACACTGACAAAAGGTGAGGTCATGGATGCAGAATTGACATGGGCAATGCAGTCACTAAGCCAGAGGAAGAAGTTTGCCTTTTTAACGAAGTACTAGAAAAATTATAAGGATCCAGAAATGGGGTTAAAAATTTTAGATTGGTAGAAATGATCAAATTGTTGAGGGTTAAGGAAGAAAACAGAACAGAAAAATTGCTTGGAAGAGGTAGTATGGCATGACATCCCAGGATTCATACAAATACATTGTGTTAAGTTCCATGGGAGAGTCAGCTCTACTTAAAGGGCAAAGCAGCAAGCCCAAATCTACAGCTCTGTTATTTCTTTTCCATCCTGCTTCTCATATAAGTTTCTCTCTCTACAACCACAAATTCAAAAACTTCTTAGGAACGGGAAGCTTCTGGGATAAACTAGCATTTGAGGGGCAATTGTGACCTTGGTGATAAAGAAGCTATGGCCTATCATAACAAATGGAGAGAAGAAAGGAGATTGAAAATTCAAGTCAAGAGCTCACATGGCGTTCACTGAGCATCAGTTCAAAGCCTACCCCCTCCTATCAGCACAGTAGTCAAGAGGGAGGCACACGTCTGAGTGATCTAGTCTGTGCTTCTCTGTGAGGTACTTCCCTCATGGAAGGGCTCTCATGTAGCATTCAAGAGCTGCTCACTATCTGGATACCTGAGATACTGAAAAGTAAATTCTCCAAAACCTTTTTGGAGGAAATACCCCATCCTCAAGGTTTAAATAGATAGTCTAAGATAATTAAGTAAATGGAAAAAGTGGTGTGGAGAAGAGGGCATGGGATTTTGGAGACCAAATGACATTAAGTCAATTCAGTAATTTCATCCCTTAGCAGTTTCCCTATATGACAAAAATTCAGGTAAGTATATATTGGATTCAGTTGAGAATTTACTTAGATTATTTATGTGGCAGAACTTTGTAAAGCTCTTACAAATGTTAGCTCACTTACTTATTTGAAGGATAAATATCTGTCCCTGGGACTGGAAAGGCCCAGAGACCATTTGGAGGTTAAGCTTGTGTACAATAAACAGATCAGTGCTCAAGTGGGACACAGTGGGAACCTTTCCCGTTGCTGCTGGTCCTCACAGAGCAGCTGGAATAGCCAAGCATACTGAGCCAGCTCCCAGCATGAGACACATTATAACTCCTCCAGGGCTGACCCTTTCTTTAAGGGGAGATTTTCCAGTGAAATATTTCTACTGTGGTTTCCTCTGAGTAGGACGGATTGAGGGCAGGATGGAGACGAGGCTAAATCTAGCATGGTTCACCAGCTCCTAAACCTGGTGTTGGAACAAACATTTCGCCTTCCACCCTCCTATCTTGAGCAGAGGAGACAACTTATTTTCTTTGAGGAAAAAAAAAAAGTATCTACTGTCAGAAATGTCAGAATCAACAGGGGTCCCTCTGCTCACATCTCTGAGCAGCATAATGTGATGGAGAGAGATCTGGACTTGGATGTCAGAGATCTGGTTTGCAGGCTGAACCCTCCATTAACTTACCTTAGGAACTTTAGGAGCTCATTTGGTCTCTGTTATCCCATCTGTAAAAATAGCATATAAAAATCTGTCTTATTTTTCTAATGACCTATTATGTAGTTTTTGCAAAAAGCTCTTAAAAGTCAAAATGTTACAGAGAGGTAGGCATGTCTCCCAGCCTTATATTGCTTCTATTTTGATGCAAATCCAACACTATTTATGAAGCACTAGAATACACCTACTTCTCATGCAAAAAAACAGAATTGCAGAAGATATGATCACGAACGTTGTGCCTTAGAGGTGATGATTGGGAGTTGAGAGGGTGCTTTTTAGAAGCAGGTAGACTTGGGTTTAAATCTAGGTTATCATTTACTTGCTAGGTAACCTTGAATGATTTTCTTAAAGTGCCTGGAATTCAGTTGTTTCATCTATAAAAGGGCTATAAGGATGCCAAAATCTACATCACAGAATTCCTGCAGGGTGGAGAATGTTTGCTTGACTTCTACACAGTATCTGGTCAACAGTAGACTCTCATTAACTGTTAATTCCATCCCACTCAACTTATTCAGTGTTAAACTGGACCATATCAGTGGTGTAAATATCAAGCTCTTTATTAGTCACTTGGCTTCTGCTGTTCTTTGAATTTTTGACCTGAACAAGGTACATAAGTTTTACATGGACATTTTAAGGAACAATCAAGAAAATAAATAGCACATTAAATAACACATTAACATGTTCAAGTAAGAGAGGAATAATTTCCTTGTGAGGATTCCCTTCCCCTTAGATTTAGGAAAAAATTAAAATAAAATGAATATCATAACAAGCATGTGTGCAATGGGAAATATAGAAGGAAGATCGGTAATGGAGATATATATTTTTTTCCTCTGTGTCATGTTACCTTCAATATGTTGTGTTTCTGTTAAGCCTGTTTCCTTCTTCACAAAGTGATGCAGTTCAGTACAAGGCCCTTTCCAGCACTGACTTTTTCTTATTTTAAGTTGCTCCAACCATATTACTGTATTTTGCCTTGGATTAATTCATTGCTAAAAGAGGAAATTTGGATTGATTGCTAGGAGCAGGCAAGAAGCAAAGTTCATATGGCAACATGAATGAATGACCACATTTCCAGCCTGACTGTGTCTCTCTGAGATGCAGCTCTGCTAGGGGCCATCTCTTCAGGACACTCTTTAATGAATGTCTGCAGCAGCACATTACACTGCAGGTCAACCAGTGACCCTCCCACAGGCCTGTGTCCCTTTCAGGGAGGGGATTGTTTTATTGTTTTTTTCTTGGCTGGAGTTAATACAGTTGAAGCTCATCATAATCCTAGTGCTGGTCAAGAGTGAAAAAGACACTCTGCATCACCAAGAGCAGCGGGGTGAATTAAACTTGATGCATAATTAATTTTATAAGGCACAGGCTCTAATATGGGTATATCTAATAGAGACTTTTTATTCATAAATGTGTTTTTAATGTGCTGTGGCAACCCATGTGGAAGTAGGTTATTTTTCAACCAGGAGTCACTTTTTACCTGGACATAACAATTAGATTATAGGAGAACCTTCCGCTGCTCAAGGAAAAATGCCAGGGTTTTGATAGTTTTCTTAAATGCAGAACGTTTTTACTTCCCTGACATAAGTCTGGGGACTTTCTTTTTGTTCCTTCCTTTATCAAATTCAGTGGTTCTTTCACTTCAGGGTACATATATATTACTGTGCAGGGTTCTACATTTCCAATTGCATATATTATACACTTTAGGTGACTCAAGGGACTTTCCCTATAATTTTGACAACATGCAATTTTTATACTACTTGCTGAGAATAGAATGTAACTTTAGTAAAAGAAGAAATTCCATTTCATTGTTTCTTACCCTAAAGATTGACAATTTATAAAAGTCATTGATAATAATGAGTTAGCTAAGTTTGGATGTGAGCTCCCATACACTTCAGTTAAGAGTCTCAGCATAACATTTTCATAAAGCACTTTGTCAATCTCTACAAACCTTAACTGTGCAAATTGCTTGACTCTTTAATCCCACCTCTAACAATTTTTCTTAAAGACATGTTTACACATGTGAAGATGTATAGAAAGATATTTATTACAGGGTTGACTGTATTAGTAAAAGAAAGCCATTAATGAACTTTCTTCCTTAGATATTATCATATTGTATTTTCCATAAAAGTATAGTTCCTTATCTTGATCTACAATTCCATGAATGATTCGGCTTTTAGTTATATCTCCAGCCTTTTCTTGTTTCCTTTATCTTTTTGTTATCTACATAACAATCATTGACCTTTTTCTAGCAACTCCACCAAAGTGGAGTGGATGGTAGATTATAATACATCTAGACAAATAACAAGTTTGCTGCCAACTAACAAATTTGAATCAGATATATCAGTGAAGTTAAAAATATCTCCAGGACAACACCTTCTTACACAGAGGGATCTGGGGATGTGTGTGTGTGTGTGTGCGTGTGTGTGTGTGTGTGTGTGTGTGTACACGTGAGTGTGCACACATGTGAGCTCACATACAGCCTTTAATCCTGCAGAATTCTGTAGTATAGTTGTGGGTCCTTCTACTGGGCTGAGTGAAATGCCTGAATAAACTATTGAAACTACCACTTACTCAGCTTACCCTCTTCCTCCTCTTCTTCACAGAAGTTAAAAAAACATTTTGTGATTACTTCTCATTTGGTTCTGGAGAACGCCTTCATAAGTTTGTTCTAAACTTTATTATTTTTTTATAATAGCAAGTATTTATCAAAAGTGAATTTGTCCAGTCTTGTACACACTTTAAATGTATTTAATTCATGCATTTCTCTGAATAGATCCATGAGATAAATAGTCAATATTCTCATTCATGGTGAGGACCAGTGACAAAATCAGCATTTAAATTTGTCTGAATCCAGATTCCACGCTTATAGCCACAAAACTGGTTGTCAATAATGGGTAGATGATAGTACCATTGCGAATTTAGACCCAAATGACAACATCTTTTTCCCTGACTCAAATCCCACATGAGGGACAAAGAGTGAAAAGGGCAGTTGGCTATATTGCTCTTAAAGATGAAAAGAAATACTGTCCTGGCTTTCCATGCCTGAGATGACCGGAAAATACCCTTGAACATCACAAGATGTAGCTCAGAGTCTCCTTAGAGTAACAGTGACTTGACCTCCTGACAGTCCCGGTCCAGTACTTTCAGAATCACAAGGACAGAAAAGCAATGCAACTCACCTTCTACATCAACATCAGTTGCCAGGCACCTGAGTGGATGGGGAGGATGTGTAGGTCAGTTTCCTTGCTATTTCTCTTTATTCCAGAACTGCAGTGTCAGGACTAATAGTTGCAGAGACAGACCTGTTCATGATTAATGGCCCAAAGTCAGGAAAAAAAAAAAGTCCTTAAACTTGCATAAGTTGTTTATTACTTAATAAGTTGTTCTTACTTTAAGGACCCAAATTACATTCCTCACATTTTGATTCTAGCTTTCGGTCATCACTTATATGGCAACATGGATCAGATTTCTCTTTTTGGCTGTGATGTTATAAACAATAATGCTAAATAGAGATAAAACTATAAAAAGGGGGAGTCAGGAAGCTACAGAGGCAAAGAGGAAATATCTGGTCTAGACCTCCTGACCCCTTATCTTGGTCAGATCACCAAGGTATCATGGGCCTTCAGGACATCTGGGCCTTCCACAGCTGTAATGGATCTTGTTATCACACTCTCTGGCTTGTCAGGAACATTCTTAGCTCATGTCCACATTCACTTGTTGATGGTTTGCAAGATTTATTTTATGGGTACCCTAACAGTGAGGAGAATGCTGTAAGAGTTTGGTGACAATTAAATAAACTGCCCCAGGAAGGATATGACCTTGAGTGAGAGGCCCTCAGTATCTGAGAATATGCACTTATCTTTGGCATGTAAAGAAAAGAAACTTCCTTAACTAATTTGCCTCAACTGGATAGGGCCTGGGGTGGGAAGTATTTTAAGGATACAGTAACTTTGGACATTTCATGGATATGGATCTAGAAGCTGGGAAACTGTAAAAAGAAAAATTGGCTTTCTGTTTGTCCCTGTCTCTGATCTCTCTCAAGTGTTTTATTATTTATTTATTTATTTATTTATTTATTTATTTATTTATTTATCAGTCTCTGTCTCTCCAAGTCTCTGATATCCTTTAATCTCTTGTTTCTGCTTCTGCTCTTATGTTCCTTCCTCTGTATAATTCACTGCTTCAACTTTACTCTCTTGCTTTCTTCTCTCAAAATTTGATTTCTATAGAACATTGGATATGTGCCCTTTTAGATGCTTATGGTGACTGACAATAAATTTGGGTCTTTTTTTAAAGCTTTATTCAATTAAGGCTGAGAGCCCAGTGGCTGTGAGAAGGTTAGGGGATGATACACAAGTCTATAATAATGTGTTTGCCAGAATGGTCCCTTTTTGAAAAACCTCACGTGTTGTACCTCAGATAGCTCTGAAGCCAGATATTTAAGGATCCTGTGCTCCATAAAAGCATAATCTGTCGCAACTAACATACATAAATTCAGTTCTGTCAAACAATATTATAGTGACCAAATCTACTTCATGGATAATTCTTACCTTAAGAAGGTGTCTCAAGCATTAGAAAAAAAGCCTAACAATGTTTCCTATATAAAAAGGCATTATCAAATAATGGTCTTTGCTTTTGTTGTTGTCAGTGTTGTTGTTGTTGTACTTGTTTTTCTCCTAATAGTTGGGATGGTGTTCTTTGTGTCACTGACCCTTTCTGTCCTGACCCTCTCCATGGCTTGAGGAGGTTTGGGTGTGATGGAATCAGATTAATTGTGGAGAAAGTAAATTTGTGTTCCACACAGAGATCACTTTTATAATTCTGACCTTTAAAATATTGTCTTTACAGCAAATGAACTAATAGAAGCCATGAATACACACACACACACAGACACACACACACACACACACACACACACACAGAGGCAAGCCATTTCAAGCTCTGTCATTCAGTCTCTCAGTGCTTCACCAACTTGACCCTTTTGATTCTGCTTATGCCAGTAGCTGATCTAGTTATAAACATTTTCCATATAGCCGTTTGGGATGAATGGGCTCTTTGTATTTGAAGGTTAATATCTCTTGGTTGGTTTCATCTGTATGAAAGAAAACTGATATCTCCTTCAGTGGTCTGGTCAGTGGATCCATAGACAATGGTGATGTGTGGGTCATATTCACACCTTGTTTTTGTTCTTATCACCAGCTTTCCAACCAAAGGGCAACCAGCTGGCAGTTCTGAAGCCTGGCATTCAAAACTGCTCAATAATCTCGTATGTATGTCTGTATTTTCACATTGCTGGGAAATGAAGAAACCCATCTGTCATGTGCTCTGCCCTTGTCTGATTCATTTTAGCCATCTAGGAGCTATCTGATCTTCTCTCCCTAAAACAGCATTAAAACCTACTGCCGGTTTTGCCTAAGGTAGGAGGTTGGGAGAGGAATTAGCTGTTGGATTAAAGCTTAACCTTTAAGTAAAACTTATTTAAGAGCTCCATTTATTAGGAAAGACATGTATCTAGTTAAAGCGGAGAGAATGAGATTAGTGAAAAATAGTATTTCTACAGACTCAGATATTTCCAGCTATTCCTTAAATCTAAAGATCCATAAGGTGGGGGAGTTTGGACTGTGACTTACCTGGTTGAGGTCTTGTATGTACCTCTCCTGAGCTCTCAGAGCAGGTAATGTGGCATCATGCTTTGTGGGCCACAAAGGAATGATATAGGATCATGAAGATGGACAGAAAATAATGTGTATCTGAAGTCAATATTTAACTATTCTAATAATCAATCTGCTTTGGAAATCTTTCCTGTATTCTCCGTGAAAATGAATGGATTTCAAAGAACTACTATAAACATTCAACAGCTTTGTCCTCTCTATTGTCATTTTCCTAGGATTTCATTTCAGGTGGAGTCTCAGGGGCCCCCAGTAAATATCTGAAATTACCATGACTCAATTTATGCTGATGCCGTCACTACCTGTGGCACTAAAACAAGAGCAAATAGTACGATCAGTATTTCCCTCAGTGTATTATTCTGATAACTTTCATAATATTTAACTCGTGTTAGCAGGTGATAGATTCAGTTATCCTGTCATAGAGAAGTAAATTCACACAGTACATTTTGTATCAATAGTCTGACTAAATGTCCATAACAAAGGCAGAAATGAGCTCGTTCATTAAAAGTTTTAAGAACCTTTAAACCTTCTTGAAGTCTTGGTATTTTTTTTTTACACTCCTTGGCATCATTATCACCAACTTCCTCATTACCTTCATCAGTATCATCATCATCACCATAAAAATAACAAAAATGCATTTCATACAAATGAGACACTGAACTATTCACTTAAATGTGTTATCTCAGTTAATTCCAACACACCCATACATACACACACACACGCACATCTATGAAGTAGGCACTTTTATTATCTGTGTTTTATAGATGAAATTTAGAGCTATTAAGCAACTTGCTCAAGGAGACTCAGCAAATAAGTGCTGGCATCAGCATGGTCTGCTTTTGTTTATGTTTCATTATGCCTGAGGCCTTAACCACAAACTCACCACCTCTCATCAGAAAGACAAACCATAAGAGACTTCTAATCTCATAAAACAAACTGAGGGTTACTGGGGGGTGGGAGGGTAGGGATAGAGTGGATGGGTTATGGACATTGGGGAGGGTTTGTGCTTTGGTGAATGCTGTGAAAGATGTAAGCCTGATGATTCACAGACCTGTACCCCTTGGGCAAATAATAAAAATAAAATTTAAAAAAAAAAAGAAAGAAAGAAAGCATATCTGAAATCTTTAAAGCAGAGGCATCAGAAACTATCCCAGACATGAACTAACTTCTTTGCCTTTGACTGATAGTTGTAGTACCCTGTGAAGGGTAGAACTGAGCTCTTAATACCTAAAGGCTTTTTGTTTCTTTCCTGAAAAGGATGGTCAGTACAGGGGAAATGAAAGTATTATTGCACTTATTATACGTCAGGTTTTTACATCGCTTATTTTATCTTCAAAGTTATCCCGACAGGTTATTATATTTATTTTGGAAATGATGTCACTGAAGCTTAGAGAGGTGAAGAAACCTCCTCAGGGTCATTCTGAAACTGCCCAGACTGGAGAGGAAAACCCAGCTCAACTCCACAAAGAATACTCAAGAATACTATCTCTAAGATAGTTGGTACCGATCATTGACCCCTGGTGTAAAAACCAGACATAAGGTCAAGATAGAGAAATGAGGGGGTGAGGGCTGAGAGTACCAAAGTTTTGCTGGAAAAGAGAAGTAGGGCTATGGGAAAAGAAAATGTGAGGGGTCCAAAGGAAGGCAGCAGGCATGTGAGGCGTTGGGCAGGGAGGTGGAAGGAAGAGTTGGGGGCAGGGGCAGTGCAAGATCTCCTGTATTATTTTTTCTTAAGATTTTATTTATTTATTTGAAAGAGAGAGAGAGAGAGAGAGCTTGCGAGCGCATGAGCAGGGGGAGGGACTGAGGGACAAGCAGACTCCCCGCTAAACAGGGAGCGCATCTCAGGACCCTGGGATGGTGACCTGAGCCGAAGTCAGATGCTTAACCAACTGAGCCACCCAGGCGCTCTGATCGGCCGTCTTACTTGTCTCAGGAAGTCTCCAGGAATGAAACCAAGAGGGGAATAAAGAATGGCATGATGCAGTGCTGCTTGTTCCTGATATAGAATATTGCTCTTTTTGCTCCTTCTTCTCCACTTAGGGGCTTAAGTAAGATGCATCCTTATCTGAATGTGGACATCTCCCAGCATGCCTCCGTCCCAAAGGATTGGAGAGAAGGATGAAATGAAGATTTTATTTCTATGGGGCGGAGGTGGAGTCACACTTCTGTCTTTTTCATGCTTCTGATCTTGCCATTGTCATTGTTGATGCTGATAGACCCTTCAGTACGATTTGCTATTTCTAACAGTGTGCTTAAAATACTATAATAAAAAAAATAAAACTCAATAAATAAAAAAGTGAACAAGGATGTTAGCCAAAGGGAAGACAAAAAGCAGGTGTTCAATGAAAAGCCCTTCATTTCTGAGATGAGTCTGTGAGCAAGGTCTTCAGATGAGAATGGCTGGGTTATCACTAGGGTCCGAGAGAGTACTGGCCACTCTGAGCTTTCTCTCCTCACATCTAGAAGGTTCTAAACATATGACTACTAAATTGACCTTGACTCTTTGAGCGATGTATAATACCCAGACTATTTTCCCTTAAACACTCAATGCATTTCTCATCAAATTTCACTTTACTTCAGTAACATGAGTGTCATCCGGGAATAGGGTGAATTTTATATAATCAGGAATAAATTTGAACTTGGAAAATAAATTTGGTTTAAACAAAAAGATTTAAACCAAACAAAGATGGGGTGCTATGATTTATCTGGTATCTAGTCTCTGACCATTTCTCATAAAATAAACTTAATCCAATATAGAACCAATGGATCATTAATCCCATCTACTTCTTGAAAGGGACTGAATACTGGTTTTCTTAAAAAAGGTACTGGTTAATTACATAAAACTACAAATACACTTGAGAATGTTTTGCCAGCCCTTCCCCCCCAACACCCAGTCCAAATAACATATGTGGATGTTCTGAGGAAAAAGTACATTCAGTCATTTCTGCTATAATTTCATGTTTTAAAAACATGAATTTCTTAGGTATCAGTATACACATGCTTTGTGTTTGCTTATGGACACTTTTGCTCATGTGAAATACAACGTGGACTTGGAGAGCTGCGCCCAGCTGAACAGAGCTGTGCAGGGATACACAAAACAAACAAACATCACACATTTCAGACATCGACTAGCCAGCTCAGTTCACTGTCTGTGTCACCAGCTACATCCATGCACTCCAGTGTTGTAACTTTTCATCTAATTTCAGACAAATTCTTACTTCTACTACTTTATAATAACTTGTAAGCTGTACTCTTTAGGCGTCTACTTCCACAAACAAACTTCTGATATTTTTAGTTAAACCGCCATATTTATTGGAACATTATGTAACCACTTAATATATAGAAATCTGTCTTACTGAAATATATATATTTCTTTTGGAGTCTTGTGCCCCTAATTTTACTTTTCCCTCCTAAATTCTGTGATGCCTGATGTGCGATATTGCACAGCATGGAGATTTTAAAGAACACTTGCAAGGACAAAATAAAATACTCTACTTTAAAAATATATGTATAAAAAGTTACCTTAAGGCCAAAAAATAGACGTTATTGTGAGCAGGTGGAATATTATTATTTTTGAGAGATGGGAAGAATGGCAGTGTTAGCAGACCATGGAAGATTATTGAATGATGGTCAGATAACAAAAGTGTTAGACCACTCCAGACAGTCCATCTCTATGTCATTCATTACTCTGATTCAAGCAAGTCAACTGTCCATTTAGAAGGGACACTTTCTTCCACACAGATCCAGACAAAGCTTGATACTGTTATCCAGACAACAAACCAACTATTACTGAGAAGCAAACAGAAGATGGGCTACACATTGTTTAGAAGGGAACAAGATCTGAAAATGGAGGTCAGTTGTTTTGCAAGTAATCCTTTGCCCAGAGTTTGAGAAACAAGGGTCAGAACCTTCACCATGGCCACCACCACCAGCACCAAAGGTACTTGTGAAGAGCTACATTTGAAAATGTGTCGGGCGCCTGGGTGGCTCAGTGGGTTAAAGCCTCTGCTTTCGGCTCAGGTCATGATCTCAGCGTCCTGGGATCGAGGCCCGCATCGGGCTCCCTGCTCGGCGGGGAGCCTGCTTCCTCCTCTCCCTGTCTCTCTGCCTGCCTCTCTGCCTCCTTGTGATCTCTCTCTGTGTCAAATAAATAAATAAAATCTTAAAAAAAAAAAAGAAAATGTGCCAATACATACCTGTTGAAAGAGAATAGGATCGGGAAGATTTTTGCATATACCACTTCACTTCACTTCACATTTATTTTCACAGTAATCTTATAAGAAATCTTTTAAAAAATGATTTATTTATTTTACAGAGAGAAAAAGAGAGAGTGCAGGGGGAGGGGCAGAGGAGAAGGAGAAGGAAAATCTTGAGCAGACCCCCTGATGATCAGAGAGCCATGAGCAAAGACGTGGGGCTCAATCCCATGACCCTGAGATCATGACCTGACCCAAAATCAAGAGTGAGAAGCTTAAACGAATGAGCCACCCAGGTGACCTATAAGAAATCTTTTCATATGTCCCTTCTATAAATGGGAAATCTGAGCTTCAGAGACTGTAAATTACTTGCCTAAAGACACATGGTTAATAAGTGACAGACAGACTAACAGTCAAACTCCATTATTTCTCAATAATTCTTAGCACTTTCTATGAAATCAAGCTAAAAATCCAAGCGAAAAGTAGGGATAAGCTATTAACTTATATCCTTACATGTTTATACCTTTGTCAAGCTTCTGGTTTCTTGTCTAGAACCCTTGAGTCTCTTATTCTTGTTTTAGTTTTATTTGTCATTTCACTGCATAAGGATATCTTGCCATTTACTTATCTTTCTGCAAAATGGGCAGATGTAGACAGATTTGAGAAAATAATTGTGGACTATTTATAATACTTAGTACCAATGAGAAAATCTTGGGAAAAAGTTCTTGGGAAGGTGAGTTAATCTGCCTTCCTGAGGGATTAGAAGCTGGTTCTCATGGTTTTTCTCACACTACCCAAAAATGACGGGCTGATATTATGTTTGATTAGGAACAAAAAAAGAAACACCAAAGATTAACTTGTGGCTTCTCAGCAGGAAGAAGCTAAGGTGATTCCTGACGGTATATTAGATTTTCATCTTGAGAACATGATAAATGTATTAGCCATGTGAAACAATCTCTTGCTACAAGTCAAAATAGCATTAAAAATTGAGCTCCTTCGCTTACCAAGATTGCAATGACCCTCTGCCCTCTGCTTTCTACTAACATTAAGCTAAAGAGATTTGATCTTCTCCTTATTCTTAAAACAAATGCAGTTTTAGAGAGAGACCTCAGGGACATTAAGGGAGATACTGATTTCACTGATCAAGTCAAAGAAAATCCTCCAGTAATCATCTCGAAAGCTTTATTTATAATTTTATATGATGATAAAAAGCAACAAATTATTCTTGGGTGAATACGTAGTTTGGAAAGCTAAAATTATTACCTGAACATTATTTTAATAAAGATATAGAAGAGCTACTGACTGATGTCCACAGACATACACTGAATTTTTATTTTAGGTTTGGGCAATTTGAGTAACATTCAACAAATCTTAATTTAAGAAAAAAATACCCAGATTATCATTAGGCAGGGCTTTAAAAAAAAAGTCAAAAAACAAATGTGAAAACTTAACGTCTATAGACAAAAATAACATGTAATAAATTAATAAAGTGAATAGGGGAGAACATTCAGTAAATTAATGTGTCAGGAATCTAGTCAGACTATTTTTTTGAAAATTAATTTAATTATCTATTTTTTTATTAACTATAGAAGTAGAAACTAATTGGGTTCCTGCTGTGAAATGTATGAATTTAATATACAAGTAAAGAAACACAAAGTCCTTTTAAATTTAATAATGGGCATTTAAGACTTTAATTAAGAAGACTATCTCACTGATAAAAAGTGATTGACCTTGTCTTTGCTCATTATTTTTCTCTGTTCCAGACTTTAGTCATTGGTGCTGGCTGGGAAAAACTTTTGTGACTCATTTGTCAGGGGCTCTTGTGTTTCAGGATGCCATTGTTAATGGGGGCTTTTTTCTGAGTGAGCAATTGTAGTTACAAAGTCTAGTAGATATGCAATTTCATCTCTAGTACTATTTTCATTTGACGGCATTCAGTCTGTGGTCAGAGCTGCTGGGTTTCAGCCTGTTATTGTGGTTTACTTGACATTTGAATTCCTAGTTGGCCCAAAGCTCTTGTTCAATTTCAGCAGCTTCACATCTTCATATTCCTATAATATAGACCTGGCTGTTTCTGAATGTACACACGACGTCCAAGTAGGCATACCTCCCAGGTGACATGTAAATATCAGGACATCTTTTACCTTCAAGGTACTCAGTTTTGTTTTTTCTTTTTTTCTTTCTTTTTTTTTTTTGTGAGAGAGAGAAAAAGGGGGAGAGAGAGAGCACACACACAAGTGGGGAGGGCCAGAGGGAGAGGGAGAGAGAGAATCTTAAGCAGCCTCCACAACCAGCACTCAGTGCAGAGCCCAGTGTGGGTCTCCAACCTCACGACCTGAGCTGAAATCAAGAGTGGGACGCTTAACCTGCTGAGCCCCCCGGGCACCTTGGTACTGTTTTCATTATGGAGAATTTTGCAGCCCCCTCTGGAGGTGAATAGAAAGCTAGGCTCTGCCTGAGACAGGGCGGTTTAGGATAGCTTGGAGATGGAACATGATCCGGAGTGTGGCCCCAAATCACTGAAGACTGTCCCATGTCATAAACTCATCCCAAACTCATTAGACTCTGAAAATTGTTACACTTCAATTCAGTAGTTTAGAGAAAATCAGCTTCTAACTAGGAGGAATCAGTGATGGATTTTGCTGCAGAAGACCACTGGACTTAATCGAAACCTGTTTCCATGGGCCTCCCTGAGCAGAGGGGGAGGGTTGTGGAAGGGTATTTCTTTATTGGCAGCTTGTCTTTCTCTCCTCCCTTCAATTTCCCCTCATCTTCTGCCAATTTGGCTGTGTGGTGTAAGGTCCTCATTTCATGTAGTAGGTCATGAATTCCTCTGACATTCTTATTTTGAATGCTGTATTTTTGCTATTTCAAAGAAATTGACTGGTATTAGAGGCTATCTCCACTCAGGATTCTAGGTGCTGCGGCCCATTCTCAGCTCAAAGCACCGCAGGCTCTTCTGACTCTGTGCGCCTCCACAGAGTTCCCTGGAGAACCCCTCCTTATAATTCACGATCCCTTAAGTGGCATCAGCATCTCTTTGGCCATTTCAGCCAGAAAGCTTCTTCCCACTTCCTACTCTAAATTAATCACTGATACTTGTTGATGATACATGTGTTTATTTTCTCAATTTGCAATGCCCCCCTCCTAACTCACACATTGAGGGGCTTCTCACCTGCTCTATTTCTTGCCTGGATTACTATACAAGCCTTCCCTTCTGTCTCTGCCTTTAGCCTTGGGGACATTTTGGCTACTTGAGAGCAGAGTAAGTCCATCATCATGGAACATCTCCTGATGTAATATGTGCACTGGGGCCTGGGAAGGGGACCCCTCAGGCTTCTAGCTGTGCCCTGTGTGTGATCCAAGGGCTCACTGAGGGAGGAGGTGAGGGGAGGGGAGGGTTCAGTCTGAGCTGATGTTTTGTTGAGGCCTTCAGCCTGGAAGTCCAGACATATTTTTGGCTTCAAAGAAACAAGATCCTTGCTACACTTCTTTGGAAAGGGAGATGCAAGTCTTGGATTGTCAGGATCATGGCACGAGCCAGTGTTCCTATAAGACTGAGCAAGAGTGAAATCAGAAACAGAGCATGTGGTTAGAGCTAGAAGAAGCAGGGAAGACATACCTGATAAAGGTTAGTTATTAATTCTGGGGCCATCTGAGGGCTATTAAGAAACATATTTTTAGTGTTTTTCATCACCTTCTTAACCTTGGTGTCAGATTCCACATAACATCTATTCCTCTAGCTGCATGTACTACTTTCTGCAATAAAAATATATATATATATATGTGTGTGTGTGTGTGTGTGTATATATATATATATATATTTTTTCCCCCTGAGCAAGGCAATATATATCAATTACAGTTGACACTGAAACAACACCAGTTTGAACTGTGCAGGTCCACTTATACACAGATTGTTTTGATAAATACAGTATGATACTATAAATGTATTTCCCCTTATAATTTTTTAATATTTTATTTTCTCTAGCTTACTTCACTGTAAGAGTACAGTATATAATGCATATAACCTACAGAATATGTGTTGATCGACTATATTATCGGTAAGGTTTCTGTTCAACAGTAGGCTATTAGTAGTTAAGCTTTTGGGGAGTCAGAGTTATACATGGATTTTCTACTGCAGCGGGGAATTGGTGCCCCTAACCTCCCTGTTGTTTAAGGGTCAAGTGACTATGTCATTAATTATCCATCATCTGCTCTCCCTTCTTCTTTTTTTTCCCTCCTTTACCCCTCCCATCCCTCCCTCCCTTCTTTTCTTCTGGATCTGGCTTTTTTCCCCCCACTATAACATTGTAGTGTATATCAATATTTCATTCTTTTTATATGGAAAAATAATATTCCATCATGTGCCTATAGCATGTTTTGCTCATCTACTCACTAGTTGAAGAACATCAGTTCACCAGTTAATGAACCGTTTATACTTTTTGGCTATTATAATTAATGCTATCATAAAGATTCATATAGAAATTTCTGTGTAGACATTATGTTTTCATTTCTCTTGAGCATTTACCTAGAAGTGGAATTGATGGGTCATATGTTAACTTTGTGTTTAGCACTTTGAGGAACGACCAGCCTGTTTTCTAAAGTGGCCACACCATTTTACAATTCTACTAGCAGTGTAGATGGATTTCACCCTCTTCACATAGTCACTAATACTTTTTTTTCTTTTTTTGGTCTTTTAATTATAGCCATTTTAGTGGATCTTCCATATTGGCTATTCATCACAGCTATGGTCCTAGAATCTGAATATTCATTTTTCCTATAAGTTTTCTGATACAATCAAGGTTCCTCTTAAAGAAGTTATATCCCAACTCTTCTTGATGGGTTTATAATGACTCTCATATAAAAGGTATTAATAATAATACCAAGCGTTTTCTGAGCATTCATCATGGGCCTGGCCCCGCTCTAAACATATTTTATTTCTTTAGAGCTTTATAACTACTCTGTTCAACCTGACAGGAAAATTTTGACTATAGTAGTCTACAATTCCAAAAAGTTACTGAACAAAGCACAACTATTTTAAAATCTTTAAAATTTATAAACCTCTGTCCTTACCTATCTTGGTTTTCCCAAATACATTGTTTCATTTCTCCCATTTCTGGCCTTCAAATATTGCCTATTACAAAGGAAATTATTTTTTTCAGAAGCCTGAGCACACTGCAAACACACATCGCAAGTTCATTAAGCTCGCAGGACCCCCAAGGTAAGCCAGGGAGAAAACAGGATGCTTTAATATACCACTCAAGTTTTCAGCAAGTGAGTTCTCACCATGTAACCCCTGATCAATAGGTTTCCCAACAAAGTAGGGTGAGGGGTTATTAGTGAGGAAAGACAGAGAGTATGACTGATAAAGTAGCTTGAGGATTATGCTACCCAAGATTTAAAAAAAGTTCATGAACTGAGAATAGAGGACTCACTTGCCACAATAATGAGAACAGATTATTTTCATTCCTGAAGGTTGCACACAAGGGAATAATCATCCAGAAAGGGTTTCTCATTTTGTACTTTTATTCTATAAATGCTCAAAAGCCAATATGTACGAAACTATTTAGCAAAATGCCACCATGGGGTTCATAGTTTGTAATTTTCAAAAACAACAACCAAAGGCTGCTATACCTCATAAATTATGCAGTAAGAGGTTTTGAGTAAGATTGAAAAATAGGAATAAAACCTACACTCCCAGCAGGCAAAATACTGCTTGACATTTTTAATAATAATGAAACATAAGACTGCAGTGGGGCAAAACTAAAACACATTTGCATGTCAAAGAATAGGTTCTATTTAATTTGTTTAGGTTTCTTTCTTAGCTATTCTCTTTCTTTTGGAATAACTTCAAGGTTATGAAGAATGTAATAAATGTCTAAATAGTTGAGAGGAGGTATGAACACAGATGAAAACAGCTGATTTTCTAAGCAGATGCTGGAAGGTGAGAAATCTGTATGCAAGAAGTCACTTCTCCCCTTTGCTTCTTTTTTTTTTTTTTTTATTCATTTGACACAGAGAGAGAGATCACAATTAGGCAGAGAGGCAGGCAGAGAGAGAGGAGAGAGGAGGAAGCAGGCTCTCTGCCGAGCAGAGAGCCCGATGTGGGCCTCGATCCCAGGACCCTGGGATCATGACCTGAGCCGAAGGCAGCGGCTTTAACCCACTGAGCCACCCAGGCGCCCTCCCCTTTGCTTCTTGAATGCAGTCATGTTTCATTTTTAGAAGGTAAAAAAGGAAACCAAAGTATTGGCTAGCTTGTGTTTATGTAATATATATTCTCCTGACTCTGCATACATTTAAGGGTGCGGTTTTCTTTCCTGTGGAGGCTTACCTAATTGTCACATTTTTGGCCTTTCCTCAGGAGAAATGCTATGATAACAATATCTTTTAACACCACACGTTTTATTCCCCCATTGTTTTTTCTTTTTCTCTTTAGGAGAAAGAAGTTGAAGCTCTGATTTATAGTGAATTGAGTTTCACAGGTTCAGATTTAGAATCGAGGAAAAACATTCTGTAAACTTGGGTTAGCCAGTAAAGCTTTAAGGATATCAGGAAACAAAACAATGGAAAAAAACCCCACTTTTATTACAATTTTTAAAAAATCAATCCTTTTTATTTTAAGATTGTTTATTTCTTACTTAGTAAGTTAAAGTATTTTAATAGCCGATAAATCAATACAATGAAACAAAAGTGTTTTCTATAGATTTTATTCTTTTTAATTAATGCTGTAAATCTTCNAAAGTATTTTAATAGCCGATAAATCAATACAATGAAACAAAAGTGTTTTCTATAGATTTTATCCTTTTTAATTAATGCTGTAAATCTTCCTTAGTTGAGAAAAGACATTGAGAGACACTAATTTATATTTAAAATATCATTTTAAGTTATCAGGAAGGCATCTTGTGAACCTGTGGCTGAATGATTCACTTGGTTGTTATAATGCGTGGATGAGAGAGAACTGAGTTTTTCGAGAGCTTATACCTTACAGACAAATATTTTCCAAAATTTGGATTTTGTTGAACTGACCTTTAATACACAGGAGAAATGTTGGAATACTGTTTGGAGACACGGGGTCTGAGCTCTGTGTTTGTCTGGATCTGTTCCCTTCACTCTTGCCCCTGCTGAGGTGAGATCTTTTTCTCCAGGGCAGAGCAGGGGATACCCAAGTGCCTGACATTTGCTAGGACCTCAAATATTTGAAAGAGGATATGTATAAGTGCACAAATGAATGGATGAAATTAAATTATAGCCACAGCTTTTTGGATGTTCACAGTTAGTAAACTCCAGGATAGTGGGCCACAGCTCATTTATAGAATTTGAAATGGCCTATGAATGAATGAATTAAACATGGTAGCCCAAGTATCCCTTGTGTTTTTGTTTTTTGTGTCTTTTAAAGATTTTATTTATTTATTTGAGAGAGAGCATGTGAACAGGGGGAGGAGCAGAGGGAGAGGGAGAGGGACAGTCCTCAAGCTGACTCCCTGCAAAGCACAGAGCCTGGCTCTAGGCTCCATCCCAGGACCCTGAGATCATGATGTGAGCTGAAATTAAGAATCAGATGCTTAACTGACTAAGTCACCTAGGTGCCCCCAAGTATCACTTGTTTTGTTCAAAAGTTAGGTCAGATCATTCTTAATTTTCCAATTCCATGGTTTCTCTTTCCTTATGTATCTTCACTATCATGTTTTTCCACTCCGAGTGACCCCCGTATAGCTGGGGTTCCAATTCTTGCTCTTTCTCCCTTTTATTGTGTTATTTTGTATAGATTAGCACTTATAAGAGCCGGGTACAGACACCTACTTCTCAGTGTTATTATGTTTTAATGCAGTGACATACGTCTTCTACTGGGTACATAGAAACTTGTAGCAAAAATAAATTACCATGGACAGCAGCAGAAACACCAGCAGCACCACCACCACCATCACCAGTAATAATATACCGAAAGAGAAATGCCTTGACTGAGATATAATTATATATTTATTAAAAAAATCTTTTTGGGAGTGCCTGGGTGGCTCAGTGGATTAAGCCTCTGCCTTCGGCTCATGTCATGATCAGGTCCTGGAATCAAGCCCCGCATCGGGCTCTCTGCTCAGTGTCAAATAAATAAATAAAATCTTTTTTTTTTTTTTTTTTTTTTTTTTTTTTAAAANGCAGAGAGGCAGGCAGAGAGAGAGGAGGAAGCAGGCTCCTTGCCAAGCAGGGAGCCCGATGCAGCCCTTGATCCCAGGACCCTGAGTTCATGACCTGAGCTGAAGGCAGAGGCTCTAACCCACTGAGCCACCCAAGCACATAAATAAATAAAATCTTTTTAAAAAAATCTTTTTTGATGACGGAAACTATAAACTTCAGCACAATCTCATGTTGATGGTTGTTTCTTGTGTAGTAAGGTTGTGGTAGAATATTATTCCATAAGAAGGCAATATATTTTGACACGATCACATCAAACCTTCTTTTCTTTTTTTTAAGATTTTATTTATTTACTTGACACAGAGAGAGAGATCACATAGGCAGAGAGGCAGGCAGAGAGAGAGGAGGAAGCAGGCTCTCTGCTGAGCAGGGAGCCCGATGTGAAGCTCGATCCCAGGACCCTGAGATCATGACCTGAGCCGAAGGCAGAGGCTTTAACCCACTGAGCCACCCAGGCGCCCACATCAAAACTTCTTGACAAAATGTAAATCTCTTATGTGTTTATTAAATATTATTAAATACCTGTTACCCATGCTCCATTGTAAAGATCTCCCTGACTATAAAATTTAGTCAATTTTTTTTCAGTTTTGATTCAATTATCTATACTTGGAGGAAAATAAGAATTTTCTGGACATCTATTAGAGTAAAGTTAGTGTCTGTATCAGAAATGATCGCCAAAGCCATTTTTAAAAATGTTTTAGTAGGCTAAATGATTAGTCTATTTTTTTAAGTTAAAATACAGACAAAACTGTTAGAAATATAATTTACAATTTATTTTGAAGTCTGAAATGGTGAAAACAGATCCATTGTAGCTCAAATATCCTCTGTTTGTTCTTATCCCAACCCCATGTGTCTAATATACAATTAAAATAAAGCAGTATATAGAAATACAAACTATAAATTTTAATGTGGAAAACAGCTTAAATGTAGTAATTTTGTGGACAGATTTTTCTATCTTCTTTTTATCTACCAATCTATAATCTCTTTTCAGCTTTACTGAGGTATCATTGATAAATAAAATTAATTTTATAGTTTTCATTGTTGCTTTTTAATTCACCAAAAACAACTTCACAATGCAACACTTTAGAAAGTTTCTTTGTTACTTCCTTTGCTTTCTCCTTCTTTAGACAACCATGCCTCAATCTTTAGCAGCAAGACTTGACTCGTTGAAATCTACAGAGAAGCACTATCACCTGAGATCCCAAACTCATCAGTCTATGCCTACAAACTTCATTGATTACTGCTTGCAGATTGGCAGCTATCTGGTCACTTGATATATTCAGTATTGCTGTTCTGGTCTCGAGAAAGTTCTCCCTTTCTTCATCTACCTTAATTTCATGTTCAATTGTAAATAATTCAAGCATTTTGAGGCCATCACAGTCAATGGACTGTACACAAATATAATGATTTGGTGGTATATGAATACATTATGAAAGGATTTCTACTATCGATTTAATTAAAATATCACTCCATGGATTTAACGTCTTTTGTTTATGTGTGTGTTTTTTGTTTTGTTTTTGTTTTTATTTTTCAATTATACGAAACAGTATAATCAGTTCAGGTCCCCATGCTATCCATTAGACCCTTAAACTTTATCCATCTTAGAAAAGAAAGTCTGTTTTTCTAGCCTGTGCCCCCCCGCCCAGCTCCTGGAAACCATTCTACTCTGTTTCTATGAGTTCACTTTTCCTTCGTTTTTTGTTTTGTTTTTGTTTTTTGTTTGGATTTCGTACACATGAATGATATCGTGCAGTATTTTCTTTACCTCTCTGGCCTATTTCAGTTAGCGTAATGTTCTCTAGTTTCAGCTAGGTTGTTGCAAATGGCAGATGTTCCCTCTTTTATAAGGCTACATAGTATTCAATTGTGTATATGTATCACATCCTCTTTATCCATTCATCTGTTGATGCTTAGGTTGTTTTTATTGGCTATTGTGAATAATGCGGGAGTGAATGTGGGAGTGAAGATACCTCTTTAATATAGTGACTGTTTCTTTTGGATCTGCAACCAGAGGTAGGATTGTTGAATCACTCCGTACCTGTTTTGAATTTTTTGAAGAATCTCCGTGCTGTTTTCCACAGTAGCTGTGCCAGTTTTCTTTCCCACCTACAATATACATGGGTTCACCTTTCTCCACATTCTCCCCAATACCTATTATCTGTTGTTTTTCTGGTAATAGCTAACCTAATAGGTAATTCACCTAATAGAGGTGGTGTGCCATTGTGGTTTAGATTTGCATTTCCCTGACGATTAGTGTTTGGAGCACATTTTCATGTAACTTTTGGCTATTTTTATATTTTCTTTTGAAAAATGTCAATTTGGGTCCTTTGCCAATTTTTTAATTGGGTTAGTTTTTGCTATTGAGTTGTATGAGTTCCTTGTATATTTTGGATATTAACACTTTATCAGATATGGGGCTTGCAAATATTTTCTCCCATTCCATAGATTGCCTTTCTATTTCATTGATGGTTTCCTTTGCTGGGCAGGAGCTTTTTAGTGATGTAGCCCTACTTATTTATTCTTGCTGTGTTGTCTTTGCTTTTGATGTCTTAGCTAAAAAGTCCTTGCCAACATTAATTTCAAGGAGCCTACCCCTCTGTTTTCTTACAGTTTTATGATTTCAGGTACTGCATTCAATTCTTTAATCTGTTTGGGTTGAGATTGGGAGTTCAGGTTCATTCTTATGGATGCAGATATCAGTTTTCCCAGTACCATTTGTTAAAGAAACTATCTGTTCTTCATGGTGTAGTCTTGGCTCCTTTGTCAAAAACCAATTGATCATGTATATGCATGGGTTTATTTCTGGGACCTCAATTCTTTCCCATTGGTCAATGTGTCTGTTTTTAACGCTAATACCATTCTATTTTGATTACTATAGATTTGTAACATAGTTTGAAAGCAGGAATAGTTATGCCTCCAGTTTTGTTTTTCTTTCTTCAGATGCTTTGTTTGTTCAAGTTTTTTGTTGTTGTTGTTGTTGTTGTTTTATGCTTCTGTACGAATTTTAATATTGTTTCTTCTATTTCTGTGAAAATGCAATTGGAATTTTGATACTGATTGTATTGAATCTATCTACCACTTTGGGTAATAAAGACATTTTAACAATATTAATTCTTCCAATCTCTTAACATGGAATATCTTTCTATGTATTTGTATCTTTTTCAATTTTTTTATTAATCTTTTATACCTTTCAGCAAGTAGAACTTTCATCTCTTTGGCTACATTTATTTCTAAATATTTTATTATTTTTGTTTCTTTATATATGACATTGCTTTCTTAATTTCTTTTTCCAATAGCTCATTGTTAGTGGATCCAAATACAATTTACTTTTATGGTAATTTTCTACCCCAAAACTACTGATTTTTTACTAGGTCAGACAATATCTTGGTGGAGTCTGTAGTGCTTTTGGTATAAAAAATCATGTCATCTATAAACAGAGGTAATTTTGCTTCTTCTTTTGTGAATTGGATACTTTTCTATTTTTTTTTTTCCTTGCCTACTTGCTCTGGCAAGGACTTCAAGTACTCTGTTGAATAAAAGTGGTGAGAGTAGGTATCCTTGTCTTATCCCTGATCTTAGAAGAAACATTTTTCACTTTTCACCATGGAGTATACTGTTAGCTATGGGTTGTCATAAATCTCCTTTATTCTGTTGAGGTTGTACACTGAGCTTGAGTATATAGGAATGGAAATTGTTCCTGCACCCATTTAAAAATTACTTCTTTGTTTGCCATAGTCCTGTGAGACTCATCTTTGCAAATCCTATTGGTGATCAGAGGTAAGTGATTTGGGGGCTCATCGATGACCTCAGGTAGAAGCTCAGTGTTGCTGAGGTCCATGTAATGTGTGTGTAGGTGCTGTCATTTTGGACACATCAGCAAGGCTGAAAGAGAGCTGTAATGACTGTGTCCTTGGTGTCTGTCATCCTTGCAGAGGAACTTTTTATTTGTGTGACAAAGTCATATTAATTGATTTTTTTCCTAGGTGGAAATATTTTAAATTTGGAAGGAATCTTCAGAGCAACCTCTCCCTTTCTACTCAGAAGAGATTCTCTGATTTATTACAGTCCTTACTGATGATTCCTAATCTGCCTGGAATGATTGTGTGTTACCTGCACAATTGCAGATAGCTAACTTTTCATTTGAACTCCCATTCATGTATCAAAAGGCAAAAATTCAATATGACCTATTACCATTTATTCTTAACCTAAATTTTCATTGCATTTTGGAACACATTAAAGATAAAGCTGTACAGAATGCAATGGGTACAGAATAATAAAAAAATCAGTAAAGAATAAAAAGTTAAAGCATCAAAGTAGAGCCACTAAGTAACACAGATGCAAAGAAAGGAGTCTCATGAACCAGTATACTGAATATTATGAGAAGTATTATATGCTTCTCTTTAGCAAAATGAGTCAGAGAAGTAAAAACTGGTCAGTTTTATATGGCTCTTTATTTCATGCAATAGTCATCATATTAAAGGTGTATCCTTCATGTATTACATTGTTTCCATATGACAAAATAATACTCAAGTGACTTTCCCAGAGTTATACAGTGAGCTCTGGACTGAAACTGGAGTGGTGATTTTTAAGCACTTTGAGTTATAAAGCCACAGCAGACATAATCATTTTGGTAAAAATTTGCTAATTGATTTTAAGAATTTTCAGATCCTTTCAGTTTATCCTTTGACTCCTTGCTAAGGACCCTTCCTTTCTGCAGGACATTTCCAATATTTGGGGGTGGTTGTTTCTTGGTTGAACTAATGCAATATTGAGTTAAGCATAGAAAAAAATATTTTTTTTAAATGGAGTCAGAGGGGCTTGGATTCAGATACTTTGTGTATATGTTTGAAGGTCATTTGTAAAATAAAATGTGAATAGTTTCCTGAAAACACCCATCAAGTTTATGGTCTTCTAGATGTTTTGGAAGTAAGTGTAAGATGAGAATTAAAAACAGCTATTTATTTTGCTGATGTGTTCCTGAACGCAGGTCTGTGGGCCAGCTCCAGCCTTCGACAAGGCTTCAACCCATGACAAAAAGGACAGCACATTAATTTTTCAGAAGCCAATTTTAGGGATGTTCTATATTCTGAAAGTATGTCCTTCCCATGTTTCAAGGACTACTTCTCCAGTGGCAACCCCTTCTGAAATGTAAACATCTACCATAATCAAGGACAGATTTATTTTTGTCACATTGCTCATTTTTAAATCCCAAGTTTTATAGCCTGAATTTAGAATCTGAGATTTTTTTTATTTTAGAATCTATGATTTTCAATTTTATTATCTGTAAAAGGAAGATGATTAGTACAGGTGACCCTTGACTAATGTGGGTTTGACCTGCCTAGGTCCATTTAAACACAGATTTTTTTTTTTTTTTCACTTGCAAAAGGCTTTATTGTTTCCATTTGGTCCACAGCTTGGGAGAGGGCTTCCTGCTGGTTAAAAAAGCTGCCTCCTGGCTGCAGGCACAGGTTCAAGCAGAAATTCTGACGCTGAGGGGGATGTCAGAGGAACCCCTCACGGACTGTCGGGCCCTGGGGACTCCTGACCAAGCTCGACAGCGAGCATTTCAAAACGATACTCTTGTAGCCCAGTCTGGGGCCAGCCAGCCTGCCGAGGTGTCAGGGGGTCCTAATCTTCTTGATTGGTTTTTCCTCATCTAGCAAGTGGTTCTCCAGGAAGTCACGAAGATAGGCGTCCGTGCCAGTGGACCCCAGGGCGTGCAGATCCAAAAGGGCCTGGTTTCGGTTCTTTCCCAGAACTATGGCAGCTTCCGTGAAGTCCACGGCTTTACCGCACTCAACTTGGGACAGCTTCGGGACATCCTGGAAGAAGGCGTGGCCACCCTGCTGGTTTTTGCATCTTTAAAAGAACTTTGAGCGTCTCTTCCCCAACTCCAGAAAGATGTGACCCAGCTCTCTGGAGCCACATTGCTGCAGTGGAAACAAAAGCACAGAGAAAGGTAAGTGTAGGAGGTATGCAGATGCATGTCGACCAGTGGGCTGACAGCCACCCCATCTCAGCGGAATGATTCTGAGGACTCTGGGAGCTCATGGTTGATCAGCGGTAAGCTCGAATAATGGTGTTGGCTGATCCAGGAGGCAGAGGATGGCTGAGAAGATGCTTCCAAAGGTTTGGACGGGAAAAGAGGTTATAGGGAGGTTGGAGGATGGGAAAAGGGGCATCCCTAGGTCTGCTCCCTCCAAACACTTTTGAAGCAAGAGACAGATCCACCAGGCCGCTGGGTGCATTGCCTATATGCACAGTTTTTACAGTGCAGTGCTATAAATGTATGTTATCATCCTTTGATTTTCTTTTTTTTTTTTTTAAGATTTTATTTATTTATTTGACAGAGAGAGAGAGATCTCAAGTAGGCAGAGAGGCAGGCAGAGAGAGAAGAGGAAGCAGGCTCCCTGCTGAGCAGGGAGCCCCATGCAGGGCTCCATCCCAGGACCCTGAGATCATGACCTGAGCTGAAGGCCGAGGTTTTAACCTACTGAGCCACCCAGGCGCCCCATCTTTTGATTTTTCTTAATAATATTTTCTTTTCTCTAGCTTACTTTACTGTAAGAATACAGCATTAATACATGTAACAGTGCAAAATATGTATTAATTGACTTTTTATGTTACTGGTAAGGCTTCTGGTCAATAGTAGGCAATTAATAGTTAAGTTTCCGGAGAGTCAAAAGTTACACACAGGTTTTGCTGCGTGAGGGGGTCTGTGCTTCTAATCCTCCCAGCATTGTTCAAGGTAACTGGACCTTCTTAGGATTGCTGCATGGACTTTGTAGCACCATAACATGATTGGAATTTCGAAAAAGGTCTTAGCCTGTTTCTGACTAAAAGTAAGGGCTCTAACACTGTAATTATTTCTACTAGCTGGTCTGGGATCTTTCTAGCACATGTGCTTTCATAGCATTTAAAGGGATTTACTTTTCAAATAGCTCTTTTTTGTGTGTCACTCTGATAACGTCCCATTTGCTGAATACCAAGAAGGGCTGACTGGTTCGGCCAGGATATGGTTGGGGAGACTTAAGGACAATGGAGTGGAGTCAGAAGGCCAGAGTTACAATCCCAGCCCCACAGTTTACAAGCTTGATGCCTTGAGAGTCAGTTAACTTCTCTAATCCTTAGATACCTTATGTAAAGTATATAACCAGACCTGTCTCAGAAGGCCATCAAAAGGACTAAATGAGGTACCCCCAGAATGTTCCCTGTGCACCTCCCAATACGTGGTAGGTATTCATGACATGTTAGCCTGAATCAGGGGACAGAAAGGGTTCTCTCTATGTCATTTCTACTATTTGATAATGGGGACCCCTCTCGAGTAGTTAATCACTTCCCCTTTAAGATTTAAGGTGTTTGTGATTTACGACTGGTGTTAGTCATCCTCAGGACTTGATTTCCTCTGTAATTACATGTGAAACTAGAGCTTAACCCTGAGGGAAGGAGTGGTAAGGATGGACTTCAAATACCATGAACACAATCCCCCAGGCTAGGGCAGAACATCTTTCCTTGATGCCAGGAAGATGTCTGGCCTTCTGGTGCAGTTTCTGGAATTTATGAGGTATTTGATTACCCTTGTGAGGTGGACTGTCTTGTTGATGAAACTATAGATTGTGAATAGGGTCTGCACCAGAATTTCCCAAAGAAAAATGTTTGGAATGCACATCCCAAGAAATCCTCACAAAATGGGACCATTCCCTGCAACACTACATGTTGTCACCCTTGGGAGAGTCAGGAAGTCCAAGCTCCAGGATGAACTCAGGGGCTCAGGATTGGATTGTGTGCAAACCAGTGATCCCCACCTGATTCCGTATTTATCTATTATTACAGGGTAGGGCTAGGGACACCTGGCTGGCTCAGTCGGTGGCACATGCGACTTTTGATCTCAGAGATTTGAGTTCCAACCCCATGTTGGGTTGTAGAGTTTACTTAAAAATAAAACCTTAAATGTAGAGGTTACTTAAAAATAAAACCTAAAATGTCACCTTAAGTCTTTCCTCAACTTTGATGTTTTTCCCTCTGTGAGTATACCTTCGTCAACTGTTTGTTTGCTTGTTTTCCCCATAAAAGCGCCAGCATGATGCTTTAAATTTCACGGGCATGATGTCTACATCATTGCCATATCAGCACAGACAAATTTAAAAGACCCCTTTGATTCTTCCATGAACATCCAGTAATTGTTTTCCAAGTCTTATCTTTCCTAACCCAAGCTGTGTCTGCAGGAGGAAAAATAATAATTAAATGTAAGGTAGAAAGTTGAAAGTACCGTGAAATTTTAATTATGTTTGTCTGAGGGATTACAGATAATTTTTATAGTCTTCCTTTTACGCCTTCTGGTTTATTATTTTTCCTACAATAAAATGATATTTATTTTATGACATAAAGGTCAAAATGAATAAAAATTAAATTTTTAATGTTCTGATACCATTTATCCTCCTTTGCCTCACTGCTGTTTTCTCATAGGCAGCATATTTTTTATCATTAATATTTTATCTTATTTATTTCCATATGATATTGATCTTCTTCAATTAGATTGTAAGTTCCTTTAAGACAGGACCATTGCTAGAAAAAAAAATAATCCCGTGACATATTTATTGCTCACACATATTTTTCTCATTTCTTTGTAAATTAAAGAGAATAGAGTTTAAATTGTTAGAGTAAGATCTTTTTAGGTTTTCGAATTGTTTTTTTACTTAGAAATTTCTCTCTGCCTTAAGTCTGTTTCATCATTTTATTCATGTTTTCAGATTTCCAAGTTTTTAGTGGTTTCTCAAATAATGATGTCTCTCTGCTTACTCCAGACAACATGTAAATAAAGGTCAATGAACAGGAGTAAATGGGCAATGAAATAATTAATTTGTGCTTTGCTTTACCAAGAGCCAGTCAGGCAACCTTTCTTATCCCACTCTTCTTCTGCTTTCTTACCATGGTGAGTCTAACCTAGACATTATTATTGGAATTATGACCTAGATTCTTCTAAGAGTTAGAGATCCCAAGACCTCCAAAGGAGAGGTTCTGATCTTGAATTGTGAATAGTAGAAGGTCAGGAAAGAATCACATGTGCTGTTGGCCATGATGTTCTCTAAGTCCTCTCCTCTGCTATAGACAAAAGCTATTAGGTGCTTCTCCTGCTGTACACTGGAAACAAGAGGCTTATGGGATGCATTAAACATCCGGGCCCAGGGCCAGTATTAGGGTGAAGAAAATGAGGTCAGTTCACAAAACATCAGGGTTCAAGCCTGTATTTATCTTATATTGATAATTTTGTTCTACACAAGTTATTTTGAATTTATTTTTAATTTTTAAAGTATTTTATTTAGATGTTATTCAATTTGATTGCTGGAGTTTTTTGAATCTTCTTTTTTCTTTTGTGCCCTGATTGGGCCAACATGTTCTCCCTAGCCAGGAACTTGAAATTTGGCATTGCTTTCTTCCATATATAACCTCTGGGTTTCACAAAGGTAATATTTCAAAAGTTAGTGTGGGTTGATTGTCTTTTTCTAGGTTATTCTTGGATCCTCTGGAGGCTATTTCTGCTACCATGGAGGTGCTGGAACATGACAGGGACCCGATTTCTCTTCCCACCTTGTTCTCCATTATATCTCTAGCACACCTAGCACCACGTTAGACACTTAGGAATGGCTTGTTTTTTTGTCTTTTAAGATTTTATTTATCTGTCAGAGAGAGAGAGCTCAAGCAGGCAGAGCGGCAGGCAGCAGGAGAAGCAGGCTCCCCGCTGAGCAAAGAGCCTGATGTGGGACTTGATCCCAGGATGCTGGGATCGTGACCTGAACCGAAGGCAGCCACTTAACCGACTGAGCCACCCAGGTGTCCTGAGGAATGGCTTGTTTAAAGAGTATTTGATGATTTTTTTAAGATCGTGTGTGTTTGTATATGTGTGTATGTGTGTGTGTGATATACACACTATTATGAATTAAGAATTCCAATTAGCCAGAGGCCAGGACCCCAGTTAATAAAGGCTTTAATGAAAAAACAAAAACAAAAACAAAAACAAACCAGATGTGCTTTTTGATTTACTTATTTTGAAAGTAAGCACCTATGGTGCACTCTCCATGTGGTAACCGTTTATTCTCCTTAGCACCCCTGTGAGGTTGGTCATATTGTCCCTTGTACTTTACTATGGTCCAGAGATTAACTTAACTACTCAAGACTACACAGTAAGTGGAGCCAAGATTCAAAGCGGGTCAGTTTGACTGCAGACCCAGTATCTGTAATGAATTAGCAGAGCTGCCTCTCAGGTGTGCTGTCATCACTATGTACTGTTCACCTTGTCTGAGAACTCACCCCTGTCCGTGGCAGTACGTCAGCCCTCTCTACTCATGCGTACCACCCGCCTTGCCTTAGGAACCATCGAGTGTGCAGCACTGACTGTAGAATCTCTGTCTGCAGCTTTTTGCAAAGGGTGCCATGGTTTCACTTCAGTCTCTCCCGCTGGGGTAAAAGGGAAAGACTAGATGAGATGGCTTTGTCCTTCAAGTTTATTTGAAAGAAGAGATTTTCTTCAGGTCAGGGGAGATCCGTCCTTCCATTTTTAAATAAAAGGTGGAAACAACAAACAAAAACAGCAAACAGCAAATAATGTAATGACGTTCCCAAAGGGACAGTCAGATAACCACTCTGGCCTTGAATTCTAAGTCTTCTTCTCAATGTAATTTGGCAGAAGGTTATGACAACTATGGACTGTTATATTTGTGTCCCCCTAAAATTCCTATGTTGGATGTTCTAACCCACAGTGTGGGTGTATTTGGAGATGGAGTCTCTAAAAAAATAAAGGTTAAATGAAGTCGTAAACGTGGGAGCCTAATCCAAGAGGATTTGTGTTATCAGAAGAAACACCAAAGAGTTCTCTCTCCACCCACTTGTCTCTTGAGTCCACACACAAAGAAAGGCCATGTGAGGATTTAGCCATAAAGCAGCCATCTGCAAGCCAGGAAGAGTCCTCACTAGAAATGGGCCATGCTGACACTTTGATCTCGGACTTCTGGCATCTCGAACTGTGAAAAAATAAAGTTCTGTTGGTTAATCTACCCAGGAAGTGGTGGCCTGAGCAGACTGATATATGGGCTGACAATTTCTCTGAGTATATATGTGTATATTTACATTTACTAACATATTTAGAGTAGTCATGAAAACCAAGAGCGGGAGGTTAAGACGGATGTAATTTTCCTATTTCTTTTGGAGAAGAGGCTATTTCTGCTCATTTCAGATTTATCCACATTCCTTAAGAAATATACAATGTTATTCTATCTACTTTTAAAAGAATAATAACTCCCTAATTTTCTTCCTTGTTGATGGAAAGAATTCAGTTGCTAGTTATTGGGTGCTCTGTCCCATCAGCCTGAATTGAGGCACTGGAGAATTCTGATCTCTCTTCTTCTCTCTTCTTCTGATCTCTCTTCTGTACTAGTTTGGCAGTTTGGGGGAAGCTATTAACGTCTCTCTATATAAGTTTATATTGGTTCAAATGGGTGTAATAACAACTATCTCAAAGACCCATTGTATACTCTCTGCCTTACCAATATGTTACGCTAAATGAGACAAAGTCAAAACATCCCTGTTCATGTTCTTCCCTGAAAAGTTGCTCTGTAGCAAGCAGTTGCCTAAGGGAATATGATGAGAAGAGTGGATGCCCAGCCCCGTCATCTGCCAAGCCATTTTTGCTAACCTTACCTGCTGGTTCTTATGCATGACCCAGATCTAAACTGCTCTTAAGAAGCAGGCATTTAGGGGGTGCCTGGGTGGCTCAGTCAGTTAAGCTACTGATTTTGGCTCAGATCATGATCCCAGGGTCCTGGGATTGAGCCCTGAATTGGGCTCCCTGCTCAGTGGGGAGCCTGCTTCTCCTTCTTCCTCTGCTGCTCCCCCTGCTTATGCTCTCTGGCTCTCTCTCTGTCAAATAAATAAATAAAATATTAAAAAAAAAAAGAAGAAGAAGAAGAAGAAGAAAAAGCAGGCATTTATTCACTGCCCTGTCTAGATGGCTAGGTCTTTAACTTCACCTAGTCTAATTCTTAGAACAATTTATCTCACCTGAATTATGTTTTTTAATCAATAGGAATAGGGCATATTTCAGAATAATGTATTATTTAATCATTCTAATCATAGACAGCAAAGTTTTATCTCTCTGCCTTATCAATACCTTATTTTGCAAGATCTATACCAGAGGTTCTTAACCAGATGTGATTTTGCCTCACAGGGAGCACTTGGCAATGTCTGCAGACATTTTTGGTTGTCACGCCTGGAGGGGGCTGCTACAGGCATCTGGAGTGTAAGAGAGGCCAGGGATACTGCTAAACATTTTATAATGCATAGGACAGTCCCTTACAACAAATAATATGGCTTTAAATGTCAATAATGCTGAGGTTAAGAAGCCCTAATCTAAACTGAGCTAAACATCCAGATAATCCCCTTAGACTCTCTCCAAGTAAACGGGTATTAATCTCTTCACCAGTAAGAGAAGGGTGGGCAGCTTCCCATCCTCACAGTCATCATAGTTATTAGGTATATACCATGGGCTCAGCACACTGTAAACATAGGTGTTATTCCAAGACAAGATATAGTGTAATGACATCATATTAGAATAAAGGACACAGGTTGCAGTGAGATAGACTTTTCTTTGGTTTTATTTCTATCACTTACAAGCTGTAGTTCTATAAGCAAGGAAGTTAATTTTTTAGAGCTTCAGCAACCCTCAACAGGGTGCATGTGACAGTATAAAGAACTTATGCGTATAATATTCTTAGCACAGTGTTTCCATATAGGAAACAATAAATTATAAATGTTACATTGTTGACATAGTCTTAGCATCATTATCATCATCATACCTCGTCTTAGCCTAGCGTATAGTCACCTGTATGATACAACCTAAGCTGTGTGTGCAGAAAATGGCACATTTAATGAAAACCATCTGTGTCAATTAACCCACATGTGACACAGTAGGGAAACCATCTGGAAGGGAATCCAAGGAAAGTGACATTTCCTCAATTTACCCTCACTTTCTATTCTCATTTAGATTTTTTTTATAGAAATACATGACATGGGCTGACATTGGAAGGAGATGTCAAACCCTGAATGTGCTGGTTATTGATAGACACTAATACCTTGCATTGAAAAATATTTTTCCTTCCAGATGAATCTTAATTTATTTCCTCTGGCTATTTTTGAAATACTCAAGTCTTCATCAGTTCATGCATTTTTTCCACTTTATCAGTTTAATTTATTTAATTTAATCACTTTATCAATTTCAATTAGGAGAAATTTTATTGTTCCAAATTATAGAAAATTACAGAATTTGTTAGCTTTGGGGGAGGAGGGCGATGATCTAAAGCTCAGATTAGACCCTCAGAATCTGTTCTGTCTCCATCTACCTCCTGACTCTAATTTCATCTAAGTTTTAGTCTCAGAATCCATCAGGTATTCAGTTCCTAAGCAGGAGCTCTGGGTCTGAGTCTTCTTCTGATGAATCCAATGGAATGGTTTATCTTTGTTGTCGTTGTCGTTGTTGTTGTTGTTGTTTTCTAGTCACTTAAGATCCTCAAAGGCAATAACTGTCCTTTAGTCACCTTTGAATACCTTGAAATCTAGCACAGAACTCTACACTCAGCAAATATATAGAATTAGACTTTTCCAGTAAAGGTGTGGTTAAAGATAGATACTACAGCTCAATAGAGAAAACAAGAAAGTTGAGTCTTGGAGGAAAAAAATATGTATGTATCTTAAACTGTAGAACTGGTAAGTAGAAGAGTCTAGGAAACCTTGTTTACTGTCAAGACAGAGTCATCGAATTTCTATTACCAGTGAGTGTGTTGAGATGTGATTGCCATGTGAGGAGAGGTATAATAAGACTATGCTCCAGAGAAAAAGGTTTTTTTGTTTTCTTTTATTTTTGTTTTCTTTTTATCTTTTACCAAGACCCATGAAAAGAGACACTTCCAGGGAAGCCTGGGTGGCACAGTCAGTTGAGTGTCCAACTTGGTTTCAGCTCAGGTCATGATCTCGTGGATCATGGGATGGAGCCTTGCAGGCTCTGCACTCAGTGGGTAGTCTGCTTTACGATTCTCTCCCTCTTCCCCATCCCCTACATGCACTTTCCCTCTCTCTAAATAAATACATACATACATAAATAAAATTTTTTAATAAAGGAGACACTTCCATTCTTTGGTACAACATTGCTTATCAGCAAATGCCAGCTGAAATTGCAGCTCACATTATATGGCCACAGAAAGGGCCAACACATTGAGGCTGGCAGAACCAAAAATTAGGAGTAAACTGGGCCATGATGCTATCATTAAGCTATATATTTAATGACCCAGGAATTGCTTCCCTCTGCAGTTCCTCTTAATCAATGCTGTAAATATGTTCATCATTTAAGCCAATTATAATAGTGTTTCTGTCCCTTACATTCAAAAGCATCCTCATGGGTACCCCACAGGGTCAGGACTTTTCCCAGAGGTCAATTCACTTAGGAAGAAAGACTTTGTCTAGAATATAGTAATTTTTGTCTGGCTTAAGCTAAGGGAGAATGTTGTCCTTCAGTCAAGCATTGCGTATATTCAAAGCTTGCAACACAGTACACAGACCTGCTTTGATGCCTTTGCAGCAAGAATAAAATTAACACAGCTTTTGTTCTTAAGAAGTTGTCGGTCTCCCCAAACTCTTGGCCTGATAAGGTATGACCTACTAGATCACTCTATTTCTTATCTTCGCACTGCCAGGTACAAGGTAGGCACATCCTCAACACACTAGTCGGTTAACTGATAGGGTGATCTGGGCAACGTGTATCCAGCAGATACGGGTCTCCAGAACCAGAGGAGGGTAAAGGGAAATCGGAGAGCATAGAAAAGTATGAGTCAACTTCCTTTATTTTATGAAAACACTATTCTAGATTTTGCTTTGAATTAGCATTTGCTTTGAATTAGATTTTGCTTTGAAGGCCTGGTCCCCAGGAAGTGGCAGTGACTTGCACTTAGGGTTCTGAGGTTTTGTTTTGTTTCGTTTTGTTTTGTTTTGTTTTAGGGGGGTGGAGGGAACAAGCAGGAGGGGCAGAGGGAGATAGAGAATCTTAAAGCAGACTCCCTGCTGAGTGCAGAGCTGGACATGGAGCTCAGTCTCACAACTTTGAGATCGTGACCTGAGCCAAAACCAAGAGTCAGAGGCTTAACCGACTGTGCCACCCAGATACCCCCTAGAGTTCTGAGTTTTTGAATGAATGAATAAGGAACATAACTTTGATTCAAATGCAGAATGTAGTCCATGTAATTCCTTCCAAATTTAACATCCTAGCATGGTGAATAATTTTTGTGTACACTGATTTTTTTTTTAATTTTAGTTAAAGTAAAAAATAAGATGAAATTTACCACCTTGACCATTTTTAAGTGTAGAGTTTACTGGCGTTAAGTATGTTTACATTGTCATGTAACAGAACTCTGAGTCTTTTACCTTGCGAAGCTGAAACTCTATCTCTATCGAACATCTCCTGTTTCCCCCTCTCCTGCTCCTGACAATCACCACTCTGTGTTTTTATGAGTTTGACTAGTTCAGAACCTTATATGAGTGACCCTTACAGTATTTGTCATTTTGTGACTGGCTTATTTCCCTTAGTATAGTGTCCTCAATGTGTATCCATGTTGTAGAAGGAGACAGGATTTTCTTTTCTTTTTAACACTGAATAATATGCCACTTTATGTATATGACACACTTTATTTATTCATACATCCAGCTATCGACATTTGGGGTGCTTCCACCTCTTGGGGGCTATTGTGAATAATGCTAAAGTGAATATGGACGTACATATATCCCTTTGAGTTTCTGCTTTGAATTTTCTTGAATATAGACCCAGAAGTGTGATTGCTGGATCATCTGGTAATTCTATTTTTAATTTCTTGGGAAACTTTCGTATGACTTTCCATTGTGGCTGCACCACTTTGCATTCCCATTAGGAATGCACATGGATTCTAATTTCTCCACACCCTTCCCCAAACTTGTCTTTCTCTGGATTTTTTAAATTTGTTTTTGATTGTGGTCATCCTAATGGTTAGGAAGTAATATCTTATGGTAGTTTTGAATTATATTTACCTAGTTATTAGTGACTTTGAGCATCTTTTCATAGGCTTGTTGCCTATTTATATATCTTCTTTGGGAAAATGTCTGTTCAACTCCTTTGCCCATTTTTAAATTGTTTTGTTGTTATTGTTATTGTTGAGTGTTAGGAGCTCTTTATATGTTCTGGATATTGATCCCATATCGTATATGTGGTTAGCAAAAATATTCTCCTCTTTTGTGGGTTGCCTTTTCACTGTATTGACTGATTCCAGAAGTGTTTGAGTTTAATATAGTCCCATTTTCCCAATTTGTGCTTTTTTTGGGCTGTGCTCATAGTGTCATATCCAAGAAATCATAACCAAATCCAATGTTATTAAGCTTTCTCCCTTATGTTTTCTTCTAGCAGTTTAATAACTTTAGGTCTTATGTATAAAACAGTTTGAGTTAATTTTGCATATGGTAGGAGGTAGGAGTCCAGTTTTATTATTTTGTGTGTGGACATCCAGTTTTCCTAGCACCATTTGTGGAAGAGAATGTCCTATTTCCATTGTGTGGTCTTGGTACCCTGAATAAATTTATAAGTCTTGAAGCATACAAAGAACTGGAGGTAGATATATGTTTGGATAAATATAATGTTTTATGTTGTTTTCAAAGAGAGTTTTAGCTCTTTAGAGCTACTATCTTACTTAAACATGACACACAACCAGAAATGCTAGTCTTTAGGCCTTGAATTCTTATTTGTTGTATGATTTATTTTTCATGTGCTATATATGAAACTAATTATTAGAATTAATTCTGATCTCTAGTAGAGACATGTCAATTAGGTTAAGCTTATTTAACTTCTACAGTTGCTTTACACCATGTATTTCCTAGAAATAAGATAGCACTCTGAATTTGGGGTTATCTGTAGTTTTGATGAGACCAAAAGACATTTTAAATGGCATGAATTATATGTGCCCTTTGATGTGTTTTATTGATGGGATGTGAGACTAATTCATTATATATTTATTGAAATTCTTCTTTGTGTTTAGTGGCTAGTTAGGTGACAGATTAAAAAGATATTTTTCTTCTTAAGGAGTAGGTAGTTTAGTAGAAGTAATACATGCATTTAATTATAATAATAACAGAAACTAAATAGCAAGGGCTGCATACAGGTGAAGGATAAGTTCAGAACTGAGGAAGTTCATATTCATCTAAGGGCACTAGAAAAAGCTTCCTGAAGGATGTGATTTAGCTAGTATTTGAAGTGTATTGAGTTGGAACTATCGAATAGTAACTGATATTTATTAATACTTCTTTGCCATCTGGTATTGTTCTAAGTGTTTAATAATTATTTTAACCTTCATGATCATCTTATGATATAGGTATATTACTCCATTTTACAAATGGATAAACCAGGGCGCTGAGTGACTAAGTCACCCACCCAAAGGCACACAGCTGTCAAGTAACAGATCTAGGATGTGAAACCCTATAGTCTGACTCAAGAACCAGGGTTTCTAACTGCTCTACTATAGGGCGTTCCAGGTTGGGTTAAAGTCTAAATAGTAAAGCAGGGTCAGAAAAAGATGAGGAGTGGAAGGGAGATGGTGGAGGACTGAAGCTATACACAGTGCATGAAGGGGTTGGCAGGAAAGAGATGAGACGGGAAGTTTAGGGCAGAGAGAAAGAGGACTGTAAAAGTTAAGGACTTTGTGCTTTACTCTGAGAGCAATGGAGAGTCATAAAAGATATTTTCATTAGGGAGTAGTATGTTCAAAGCTATGTTTTATAAAGACTAAACTAGCCGGTAGAGAATGCTGTGAATGCACAGGGTATCAGCTACGCTCATATCATGTGCACAGGGTATCATATTATGCTCATATTGCTGAGAGAGAAACTGAGGCTCAGAGACACTAAGGTAAACTGCTTCTTAAGAGTCTCCAAATAGTAAATAAACAAGAGATTGAGAGAGTTAGCATTAAAAATCCAGTTTCTGTGGCTCCAAAACATCCCTCCTTTCCTCTCCTTTCCTTCCCTCCCCTTCCCATCCCTTCCCCTTTCTTTCTCTCTTTTTTTCCTTTCCTTCCTCTCCTTTTCTCTCCAGCTTCCTTTCCTTTCCTTTCCT
>LNAC01000814.1:246633-288303 GCA_002007465.1 Ailurus styani
ACACAGTGCATGAAGGGGTTGGCAGGAAAGAGATGAGACAGGAAGTTTAGGGCAGAGAGAAAGAGGACTGTAAAAGTTAAGGACTTTGTGCTTTACTCTGAGAGCAATGGAGAGTCATAAAAGATATTTTCATTAGGGAGTAGTATGTTCAAAGCTATGTTTTATAAAGACTAAACTAGCCGGTAGAGAATGCTGTGAATGCACAGGGTATCAGCTACGCTCATATCATGTGCACAGGGTATCATATTATGCTCATATTGCTGAGAGAGAAACTGAGGCTCAGAGACACTAAGGTAAACTGCTTCTTAAGAGTCTCCAAATAGTAAATAAACAAGAGATTGAGAGAGTTAGCATTAAAAATCCAGTTTCTGTGGCTCCAAAACATCCCTCCTTTCCTCTCCTTTCCTTCCCTCCCCTTCCCATCCCTTCCCCTTTCTTTCTCTCTTTTTTTCCTTTCCTTCCTCTCCTTTTCTCTCCAGCTTCCTTTCCTTTCCTTTCCTTTCCTTTCCTTTCCTTTCCTCTCCTTTCCTCTCCAGCATCCTTCCCTTTCCCTTTCCCTTTCTCTTTCCCTTCCTTTTTTCTTTTCCTTTCTTTTCTTTCTTCACGAAGAGTCCTGAAGGCCGGGATGCCAGCTAGGCAACTCCAGTACTACACAGAAGATGTTGTAAAAGCCTGCAACAGGAAGAACAAGGGTAGATTCCAAGGACGTGGAGCGTGCACAGTCATCTTGTTTCTACTGTTGATTAGGAGTGGGAACTTGGACAAAGAGAAGCCAAAGAGAATTCTGCAGGTTTAGACAAATAGATATTGGAGATATTAGTGGAAGTTGGGATGAGGGATAAGGAATGCATGTGGCCAGGAAGATAAACCTAGATTTCAGACAACATCCAGGTAGATAGGGCACCTGGGTGGCTCAGTGGGTTAATGCCTCTGCCTTCAGCTCAGGTCATGATCTCAGGGTCCTGGGATCAAGGCCCGCATCGGGCTCTCTCTGCTCAGCAGGGAGCCTGCTTCCTCCTCTCTCTCTGCCTGCCTCTCTGCCTACTTGTAATCTCTCTCTGTCAAATAAATAAATAAATAAATAAATAAATAAATAAATAAATAAAAACATCCAGGTAGATAAAAAGTACAGGCATGTTGAAAGGAACTCAGAATGAAGGTGGGGATTTGGAAACCACTATTCTCAGGGAAGTGATACCTACCCCGCTCTCTTGAACTTCACTGAAGGATTTTGCTATTAAATAAAGTAAACACAGCCCAATTTTTAATATGAAATTTTATCATGGCAGTTTTATTTCAAAGACTTAATTGTTTAATTTATATTTTTAAAATTTTTTGAGACNTTTCCCTTTCTCTTTCCCTTCCTTTTTTCTTTTCCTTTCTTTTCTTTCTTCACGAAGAGTCCTGAAGGCCGGGATGCCAGCTAGGCAACTCCAGTACTACACAGAAGATGTTGTAAAAGCCTGCAACAGGAAGAACAAGGGTAGATTCCAAGGACGTGGAGCGTGCACAGTCATCTTGTTTCTACTGTTGATTAGGAGTGGGAACTTGGACAAAGAGAAGCCAAAGAGAATTCTGCAGGTTTAGACAAATAGATATTGGAGATATTAGTGGAAGTTGGGATGAGGGATAAGGAATGCATGTGGCCAGGAAGATAAACCTTCTAGATTTCAGACAACATCCAGGTAGATAAAAAGTACAGGCATGTTGAAAGGAACTCAGAATGAAGGTGGGGATTTGGAAACCACTATTCTCAGGGAAGTGATACCTACCCCACTCTCTTGAACTTCACTGAAGGATTTTGCTATTAAATAAAGTAAACACAGCCCAATTTTTAATATGAAATTTTATCATGGCAGTTTTATTTCAAAGACTTAATTGTTTAATTTATATTTTTAAAATTTTTTGAGACTTCTGTAAGCAAAACAGTAAATTTATGGTATAGAAACCTGGAAAGTACCACACCTTAACCACACAATCAATATTTAATCTCCAATAAAAGAAACATCAACATCATTGACCTCTTGGTATAATACACTGAGAAAGGCACATCACCCCCATGTTGTCCTTCCTAATAAAATATGTCCTCAGTCTAATCATGAGAAAATAGAGACAAACACAGTTTGCGGGACATTGTACAATACACCTGACCACTTTTCAGAAGTATCAAGGACAGTACATACAAAGAAAAAGCAAGGAAGCATTAAAGATTGTAAGAGACTAAGGAGGCAGGACAGATAAAGGTAATGTGGTATCCTGGATTGGGTTCTGGAAGAGGAAAAAGGCATGAGTGGAAAACTTGTGCAATCTGAATAAAATCTAATATTTAGTTAATAGTATTATATCAATATTTATTTCTTAATTTTGATAATTGTACAAATTATAATTACATAAATATTAACATTAGGGGAAAGTGGGTGAAGATTACTCAGAAACTCTGGTGAACTAACTTTGCAAATGTTTTCTTAAATTTGAGTTATTACAAAATACAAAAGTTAAAAAAATAGACTAATACAACATTTGCTTGACCTTGTTGAGATATTTGCCTTGGGACACACCTGTCATTCTGCCTAGAGCCAAAATAGCTACATAGAAAGGACATGTTCAGTTTTTCCACCNGGATGGGGAAGGAGACAAACCATAAGAGACTTCTAATCTCATAAAACAAACTGAGGGTTACTGGGGGGTGGGAGGGTAGGGATAGGGTGGATGGGTTATGGACATTGGGGAGGGTTTGTGCTTTGGTGAATGCTGTGAAAGATGTAAGCCTGATGACTCACAGACCTGTACCCCTTGGGCAAATAATAAAAATAAAATTAAAAAAATATATGTCCTCAGTCTAATCATGAGAAAATAGAGACAAACACAGTTTGAGGGACATTGTACAATACACCTGACCACTTTTCAGAAGTATCAAGGACAGTACATACAAAGAAAAAGCAAGGAAGCATTAAAGATTGTAAGAGACTAAGGAGGCAGGACAGATAAAGGTAATGTGGTATCCTGGATTGGGTTCTGGAAGAGGAAAAAGGCATGAGTGGAAAACTTGTGCAATCTGAATAAAATCTAATATTTAGTTAATAGTATTATATCAATATTTATTTCTTAATTTTGATAATTGTACAAATTATAATTACATAAATATTAACATTAGGGGAAAGTGGGTGAAGATTACTCAGAAACTCTGGTGAACTAACTTTGCAAATGTTTTCTTAAATTTGAGTTATTACAAAATACAAAAGTTAAAAAAATAGACTAATACAACATTTGCTTGACCTTGTTGAGATATTTGCCTTGGGACACACCTGTCATTCTGCCTAGAGCCAAAATAGCTACATAGAAAGGACATGTTCAGTTTTTCCACCCATAGCTCCTGCTCAGGTCCAGAGACAGATCGCATCAGACATATGAGCAAGCAAGTCTCCAGATGATTCTAGTTCCAGCAGTCCAACCACTCCATCTGATGCCAATGAGCAAACATGAGCTAAACGTATCAGCCCCATCCAAATCACAGAATTGTCAGCAATGTAAATGTCATTATTTTATGTTACCAGGTTTTGGGGTGGTTTGTTTATAGCAATAAATAATTGAAATAGACATACAAGAAGCTCTTAGGGGTAGTTATTTCTGGGTGATTTCTATTTCATTTTTTAAAAACATTTTATATTATTATTACAGGGAATATGAATTATTTATGTAATTAAATTAATGAAATGCTGGAAGAAAAACCATTTACAAATGCGGCTTTGCATTCACATTTTCTCTCCAACGTGTTGCTAATAATTTGCTTGGTTGTGATGTGAATGGAGGAAAATTGATTTCAGCAATAGAGAAGGGTTAATTAAAAAATAAATAAATAAAAACAAATCCATATTTTCCCTGAGTGGACATATACTATCTTATTGTAGGATACTTAAAAATATTGAGGGGAAATATGTGATGTAGTAAATTCACTCCAATGACTGTTGACTATTTTGACTCTCATCATTGAACAAGATTAGAAAAAAAGGTTACATCTTATGATTTTTTTTAAAGATTTTATTTATTCATTTGACACAGAGAGAGAGATTACAAGCAGGCAGAGAGACAGGCAGAGAGAGAGGAGAGAGGAGGAAGCAGGCTCCCTGCTGAGCAGAGAGCCCGACATGGGCCTCGATCCCAGGACCCTGAGATCATGACCTGAGCCGAAGGCAGCGGCTTTAACCCACTGAGCCACCCAGGCACCCTACATCTTATGATTTAACACATGTAAAACACATCTGTCTATTTACTTATTTATTTTCTTTGAAATCATAATCATAGTAATAGATTAGGTTATTGTTCCACTTATTAAACAGAAGCCAGTAAAACAACCACCTAGAAAAAAACTTAATAGTATCAATTAAAGAGAAAACCATATTAATGAGACAGAGAGAGTTCCTATGCTCATTAGAATGTATTGGAAAGACTAATAGTATGTTAGATATTGTCAAAATTATATTACATAGCCAATCAATACCAATGTGGCATTTTTGTTAGTGAATAATTAGTATTAATAATACTGACTTCATTTTACATATCCTAAATACTGAAGAAAATAGTGGAATCAATAGAGGGAAGCAGATGGGTCATTTAATTTATTTCTCAATTACAGCTGACACATTAGTTACCGAAATGTTCATGTCATTTATTTTTTATGGTCCATTTTACAGCTGTGTTTATTATTGTAATAAATAAATGCATTATACCCTCTTATTAGAGCAGCAAAAGAAATTTCTTACAGCAAACACTCTTGTACTTACATGACACAAATGCCCCAAATGGAACACCAGAAAGAGAGAATGTTTACCCAACTGAAGAATAAGGCCTGGATGTGGTTGAAGCCAAAACCAGCAAAATGCAGTCATTAGAAAAGGATACGATTTTGCATTTTGGACAGAGATGATTAATACTCAAGAAGGTTTACATCTCATACAGTCCTAAGAATACAGAGAAACTTGAAAATTCATGTGCATGTTTTCCAGCCACAAATGAGTGTTGCACATGACCATCCACGATACAGATAGATAAGTGATTGCCTCTGTCTTAGAATCTCCCTACAGCTAGCAGCGCCTCACAGGCTGAGCCGACATAGCTGCACCAAGTCGATGTTGTATAGCTTCATTCATTATATTAGGAAAATGGGTGTTTATTGTAAATAAACAGCTAGATTATCTTACTCTCTCAGAGACTTTCTGTTAGAATAATGTGGGAGAGATATTGTGTNCTGGGCTCTCTGCTCAGCAGGGAGCCTGCTTCCTCCTCTCTCTACCTGCCTCTCTGCCTACTTATAGTCTCTCTGTCAAATAAATAAACAAAATCTAAAAAAAAAAAATTAAAAAAAAAAAAAAGAACCTGCAATATCTCTAGTACCACATTTGGGATCATCTGACCAACTTCCATCCGTGCTGGACGGTGTTTACCAAGATAGTAGCACAGCCTGGAAAACCTATTCCTTGATTATTGGAATCTATTGTTAAAACCTGTAATTATGTGGATATTCCACCCATCTAAATTTTTTTTTTAAAGATTTTATTTATTCATNTTATTTATTTGACACAGAGAGAGAGATTACAAGTAGGCAGAGAGGCAGGCAGAGAGATAGGGAGAGGAGGAAGCAGGCTCCCTGCCGAGCAGAGAGCCTGATGCGGGCCTCAATCCCAGGACGCTGAGATCATGACCTGAGCCGAAAGCAGAGGCTTTAACCCACTGAGCCACCCAGGTGCCCTCCACCCAACTATTATATTTCTGGATGTTGTAGCCTTGACTGACTTTCTGCTTAGGTAAACTGAATTTTAACAACTAGTAAGAATTTAGACTTAGAGATAGAAATTAAAATCTTGGCTCTTCTGCATGTTATATATATGACATTAGGGAACTCAATTTTTTTTTAATTTTATTTTTATTCTTTGCCCAAGAGGTACAGGTCTGTGAATCATCAGGCTTACATCTTTCACAGCATTCACCGAAGGACAAACCCTCCCCAATGTCCATAACCCATCCAAAATTTTTTGTGCCTTAGTTTCCTCATCCAAAATATGAGCATAATCATTGTATCTACCTCATAGGAGAGTGACATTCCATGGGGTAATTACTGCAAAGCACTTAGAACTGTTCTTGGCATATAGTGTTTTAGTATTGTGTGTTTATATTGCATGTAATTGTAGTATAATGGGATAATCATGCTGAAATTGGAATATGCAAGTTGCTGCTATGGGAGCACAACGTCCAGCTGCCTTTTTAAATGGTGGTTTCTGAGGGAACATTTGATGAGCAGGAAAAGTTGTGCCATTTTTTAAAAGTGTATTACTTTGGGCAAATTACTTTACCTCTCTGAGCCTCAGTTTCTTTCATTCGTAAAACGGATGACGCCATACCATGGGGCTGATGTGAAGTCTANGGCTGATGTGAAGTCTCAATGAGCTAATACATATATAGCAGCATGCATGTGGTTTGAACCCAATAAATGTTGATTGAATAAAAGTCTGAATGCAGATTCTGTTACCATCATCACTTGACTTTGGAGCAAAATGAGGGTCATGGAGGTGAATTGCTTGAAGTTGCCAGAGCCAGTAAGTGAAAGAACTGGAACCCAAACTCAGGAACTGCAAAGACCTCCAGCTTCATAATCTGCTGTCCTGCCTTGGGTTTTTGACAAATTTNAAAAAAAAAAAAAAGAACCTGCAATATCTCTAGTACCACATTTAGGATCATCTGACCAACTTCCATCCATGCTGGACGGTGTTTACCAAGATAGTAGCACAGCCTGGAAAACCTATTCCTTGATTATTGGACTCTATTGTTAAAACCTGTAATTATGTGGATATTCCACCCATCTATTATATTTCTGGATGTTGTAGCCTTGACTGACTTTCTGCTTAGGTAAACTGAATTTTAACAACTAGTAAGAATTTTAACTTAGAAACAGAGATAGAAATTAAAATCTTGGCTCTTCCGCATGTTAGATATATGACATTAGGGAACTCACTTAAATTTTTCGTGCCTTAGTTTCCTCATCCAAAATATGAGCATAATAATTGTATCTACCTCATGGGAGAGTGAGATTCCATGGGATAATTACTGCGAAGCACTTAGAACTGTTCTTGGGATATAGTGTTTTAGTATTGTATGTTTATATTGCATGTAATTGTAGTATAATGGGATAATCATGCTGAAATTGGAATATGCAAGTTGCTGCTATGGGAGCACAGTGTACAGCTGCCTTTTTAAATGGTGGTTTCTGAGGGAACATTTGATGAGCAGGAAAAGTTGTGCCACTTTTTAAAAGTGTATTACTTTGGGCAAATTACTTTACCTCTCTGAGCCTCAGTTTCTCTCATCTGTAAAATGGATGATGCCAAACCATGGGGCTGATGTGAAGTCTCAATGAGCTAATACATATATAGCAGCATGCATGTGGTTTGAACCCAATAAATGTTGATTGAANAACTGCAAAGACCTCCAGCTTCATAATCTGCTGTCCTGCCTTGGGTTTTTGACAAATTTTGGTAACTCTATGCAGTTACACTCTGAAGAGGATTGTGGATCACACCTGAGAAATCAGTAATTCCATGATTACTAGCTACTATGTTTTTTCTTACCACCTTTTGTGTCCCTCTTCATCTCACACCCCAGTACAATAAATCAATGGTATACTTTTTCAGTTCAAGCAAAGGCTGAGCTCTTACAAGGGAGAAGGTATAATATTAGACATTGGGTATAATAAAAACATAGTATAAACCTAATACCATCTCTCAAGGCACTTCTGTTTTATATATTTACTTTTTGGTGAATATGTAATTTTTCTATGAACGTATAGTTTATTCACTAGTATTATTCATTAAAGAGCATTCTAAATAATATTTGAAACACATTTAATAAATGTACAAAAACTAAGACAAAATATCTAAGAATCCATCAAAAATAACATCACTGCCAAGAACAAGTGACCTTCAAACAAATCTTAACCTGAAGCAGGGCTTAAACAGAAAGACAAAGGGGGAGGAGAAGGACCTGGAGGAGGAATAATGGAAGGAGGAGGAGGAGGAAATCAGAATAATGATGAAGGGTGAAAAAAATAGTCTATTTGAAAATCAGAGTTTATGGGGCAGCTGGGTGGCTCAGTTGGTTAAGGGTATGCCTTCCGTTCAGGTCATGATTCCAGGTTCCTGATCCAGTCCCACATTAGGCTCCCTGCTCCTTGGGGAGTCTGCTTCTTCTTCTGCCCCTTCCCCCACTTGTGCTTGCTCTTGTTCTCTCTCTCTCTCTCTAAAATAAATAAAACCTTAAAAAAAAAAAAAAGAAAATCAAAGCTTAAGAAAACTTCAAAACTTAAAGAAGATAGTCTCACAATGTAAAACGGTAAACTACCACCTTCCTGAGAATCAAAACAAAAATCTAAATGGGGGGCCCAAGGGGCAAAGTCAGTTAACTGTGTGACTCTTGGTTTGGCTAGGTCATGATCTCAGGTCCCTGATTTCAGGGTCATGGAGCCTTGCGTAGGGCTCCATGCTTAGTGCGAGGTCTGTTTAAGACTTTTTCCCTCTTCCTCTAGGCCTCCCTGCCTCTTTCTCTCTCTTAAACAAATGAATAAATCTTAAAAAAATACAAATATTTTACATAGAACTTAATGTCTGATAAAAGGACATTGAGCCAGATTTACCTATAGAAATATGTGCTTGATTATTTTTTTTTATTTGTTAAGGGTGTTGGTCAATCTAACATACAAGATTGTTAGGTCTCGAGTTTATTTAATAAAATTCCAGATGTCCTACATATCATTCTTCTCTAAGAATTATTTTAAAAGAAATAACGCTCATGTAGAAACACAGAACTAAAACTAGTAAAACAAAACTTTCTAAAGAATATTTTAGGCTTAAGAGGTGAGTTCAAGACAGATATAGGTGTTGACCTTGTAGTGTTTATATTATATCAGGGGAGGTAAATATTGAAAATAATTTAAAATGTAATAAAAGTGACCCATTTATTATAGAACTTATATATATATAGATAGATAGATAGATAGATAGATGTTGTACATATATAAGAGGCAAATATAAATTTCTATGAGCCAATGGTGTTTCAACTAAGATGTGAAGAATATAAAAGAATATATTAGGTGATGAAGAATGGAGAGGGGAAGGTGAGAGAGGGGATTCTAGTTTTATGAAATAGTGTGTGCAAAGGCCATGTGGTAAGAAAAAGCATAGTAGCTAGTAGAAAAAGAAAGCCAGTGTGTGTGAAGTGTAAAAATGAGGGGTGTGGAAATGATGCTGCAGATAACAGTGGGGATTGCTGGAGCAGGAAGTGACATCATACCTGTAACAAGCATGGTAGAGAAACTTCCAAATAGTGGGTGCTCTCTAGTATTATTTTTATCATGAACTTAAATATATAGCATATTCTTAAAAGTCTGGTAAATAACAATTTGTCTTCTTTCCATAAAAATTAGTTGGTTTAAAGAAGGAAAAAGCAAGCAGTTTGCTGCTAAGACGAAGGAGCCACAAAGCCTTCTGTGTGAGACTTTCTGTGGTTCTGAACAATTTTTTCTTAGTATCTTATTAATTCTTGGAGACTCTCAGGTATCAGCACAAACTAGGCCTCACCAGCCAGTTGTGTGAAGGAAAAACCTGGACCAGCCAGCTGTGTCTTAATTTGTTGAGCTATTTCTCTTTCACTATATGTAAAAATAAATTCAAAATGGATTAAAGAACTAAGTGTGAGACATAAAACCATTAAAATCCTAGAGGAGTACAGAGGCAGTAACCCTTTTGATATCGGTTGCAGCAACTTTTTACTAGATATGTCTCCTGAGGCATAGGAAACAAAAGCAAAAGTAAACTATGGGTACTCCATCAAAATGAAAAACTTCTGCACCGCAAAGGCAACCTAGAGAGTGAGAGAAAATATTTGCAAATGACATACCTGATAAAGGTTTTCTATCCAAAATACATGAAGAATTTATAAAACTCGACACTCCCCAAGTGAATAATCTAGTTTAAAATGGGCGGAAGGCATGAATAGACATTTTTCCAAAGAAGACATACAGATGGCCATGAGACACATGGAAAGATGCTCAACATCACTCATCAGGGAAGTGCAAATCAAAACTATGATGAGATATCACCCCACACCAGCCAGAATGGCTAAAATCAACAACACAAAAAACAGCAGGTGTTGGCAAGGATGCAGAGAAAGGGGAACCCTCCTGCACTGTTGGTGGGAATGCAAACTGGTGTGGCCACTCTGGAAAACAGTATGGAGTTTCCTCAAAAAGTTAAAAATAGAATTTACCCCATGATCCAGCAATTGCAGTACTTGGTATTTACCCAAAGAATACAAAAATACTAATTCAAAGGGATATATGCTCCCCAATGTTTTTAGCAACATTTTCTACAATAGCCAAACTATGGGAGCAGCCCAAGTGTCTATGAACTAATGAGTGGATAAAGAAGAGGTGAGATAGATATATATTTTTTTAATTTTATTTTTTATTTATATGAATTATATATATGCTACTCAACCATAAAAAAGAGTGAAATCTTGTCATTTGCAATGACACGGATGGAACAAGACAGTATTATGTTAAGTGAAATATGTCAGAAAAAGACAAATACCACATGATTTCACTCATTTGTGGAATTATGAAACAAAATAAATGAGTGTAGGGAAAAAAAGAGAGAGGCAAACCATGAAACAGTCTCTTAACTATAGAGAACAAACTGATGGATGCCAGAGGGGATGTGCAGGGGGTTGGGCTAAATAGGTCATGGGGATTAAGGAAGGCACTTTTTATGAGCCCTGGGTGATGTATGGAAGTGTTGAATCACAATATTGCACACCTGAAACTAACCTAACACTTCATGTTAACTAACTGGAATTTAAATAAAAACTAGTAAGAATATTTAAAAATAAATAAAAAATAAAATATTAGCTATTTCCAAATATATATATAATCTCCAAGGTCAGCTCTTTGAGAAATGAAATTTGTTAAGTTCCAATTTCATTGAATTGAGTCAAGAAGATAAATACATAAAATTGTGATTCGTGACTGGAATTATTTCCAAATAGAGTTTAATTTGATGATTTTTCTTCTGGATATTGCTCTCTCTTTAAAGTACATATTTATCTATTGTATTTAGGTCTCTGGATGGGTGATTGCCAAGTGCAGTGCCTATGCCGTAAAGAACATTACCTTGAGTGAAAGTAAAATCTGATGATTTCTGAACTTGTTTGTTAAATGTACAGATTGTGTGTTATCTACACAAAGGATTGAGATGTCATGTCTATGAAAAAGAGAGGAAAAGACAAATTTTAAATCTGTAATTGGAGAACAGTAAATTGGAGAGGTCCAGAAGGATGTTGTTTATGAATCAGTGGCTGGGGAAGGACAGGCAGGGGAAGCCTTCATTTTCATCAAAACTAATCACAGAGACCTTACTCGGCTCCGGCTTAGGATACCTGCCTCTGATCTCTATTTTTATCAGGTTTGGTGGTGAAAAAAAACCTCACTTTAACACTGACGGCTCTGCAAAGGTAATGCTGGCTTGCAATGTGGATGCAAATGTCTGGCTATATTATTCAGTCAATCCATCATTAAACAGAATGAGTAGGGGCACTCCTGAGAGAAAGGGAGAGAACAGAATCACTGAATTGCACCCTGGGAAATCAATGAAATCAAAAGCCAGAAACTGCTTTGAAGTTTCTGAAAGGCTGGGTGGAGGAAAGGCTGGCAGCCTGAGGCTACTCAGGAATCCTTCCCAGTTCCATTTCTGCAGCCGCCACTTCTTGTGATTTCCATATTCTTACCCACGCCATTCTCAAGCCACTTTTCAGGTCGCATAGTGACATTTGTCAACTATGATGTTATGAAGAGGGAACTGCTGTTATTTTGTAGCTGTAGCTGTCTTCTGTTTCCCATCATTGAATATAAACTGAACTAGCAGATATTCTTTGAAACCGAATACTGGATGCATTTGCAAATTCACCTTGTGCTGCAGTAACTGGAAACCCACAAATCCATAATTAGCTTTCACTCCCTGCATTTGAATCTTCCCTATTCTTCTGGTTATGTCTCCTCTATGCAGACTCCCTAGTGGTTTAACTTACAATGGCTATTCCTGTCTTATTTGTTAGAAAAGGAACTAATGGCTCCATTCTTTGGACACATCTTGTAGTGTTTTATGTTTTTGTCATGTTATGGAAATTACTGTGTTTTTCTGAATATATATGGACTACAAATCCCAATTAAATTCATTGTAAACCTAGGAATTTCATAAAGTCAAAGGATCATGTTTTAAAAACAGACATAAAGATTTTAGATTTTCATTGCCACAATTTCATTTTGTGTTTTAAAAAAAATCATGTGTGGAGTGCCTGGGTTAAAGCCTTCAGCTCAGGTCATGATCTCAGGGTCCTGGGATGGAGTCCTGCATTGGGTTCTCTGCTCAGCAGGGAGCCTGCTTCCTACCCACCCCCCTCTGCCTGCCTCTCTGCTTACGTAGGGTCTCCCTCTCTCTGTCAAATAAATAAAATCTTAAAAAAAATCCTTTTTAAAAAAATCATGTGTGCTAGAATGTCTTAATGATTTTATATGAAAGATGAAGAATCTGGTGTCCAATATTACACAACCTGCAATAACTCAGAAATTCTGAGTCTAAACCTTTGCTGTCTTCTGTAACATGTTTTATACTTTTATTTTCATTTCTGTGTCAGGAACAAGGATTAGCTCATATAGATGCCCAATAATGTGTGTGACTGAATTGCAAAATATGTATGTACATTAAGCTCCATAGTTAATTAATAAGTTCAACTTGCTAGGGATACAAGGATGAAACAAACCAGCCCTGTTTCTTTCACCATTATGTTTGCAATCTGATGGAATCATGCAAGTAGACACATTTAATATTAAACATTAAGAGTAGTTGATGGGCATAAAGAATGATGTGTGGATTATAGATAAGGGGAGCAATTATCACACCCATTCCAAGAGAATTAGGAAGACTTTACCACAGGCTTTACAGTTTTTCTAGGATTTGAAGGATTAGTAGGAGCTTAACAGTTGAATAAAGATAGTTGAACATTTGTTGCAAAGAGAAATGGTATGTAGAAAATAGATAGTGTTAAAAAATTCACTAAGTGTTATGACAATGATAAGAACCTTATTGTGCCTTAATCTTAGTGGCCTCGTGGGGAAGTACTTCATTAGAAGACATCAGAAAGCAGATAAGAAACCAAAGGAAATAAATTATGCCTCAAGTCTAGGCTCTGTGGAAAGTGCTTTACAGATCACGTTTTATTAAATTGATGCCCCAGAGCCACAATATGTGGTAAGTTTCAAACCAGGAGGTGAGATGCAAGACCTGTTTCTGTGTCTCAAGCTTCACAGGAAGTCTCAATATTGTCTTAAGATATTCTACCCACATCTAACTATAGATTATTTTCCATCTCAATAAAATTTTCAGCAAATTAAAAAAATAATAGAAATTAACAAGCTGATTATAAAATTTATATGGAAATAGGAAGAGCCTAAACTAGCCAAAATGTGAAAAAGAAGAAAAATTCAGTTAGGTCAATCAGGAAAAGGAGCAGAGATGACATGAGACAAGCAGGGAAGAATTGTAAGAGCTTGACATAAAAATATGAAATGGGGAGTGAACTTGGCCCTTTCTGGAAGCAGGAAAACAAAACAAAAATACAGTTTGACTACCATAATAAACATAGAAAGAGTATTTGAATGCCTAGGCTAGGTTGTGATTTAGGGAAAGAGCTGGAAGAAGTGATGGGACTTGAACCTCGATACTGATGTTGGAAGTTACCCTTATATCTGAGGAGTAGGGACACTTACCAGCTGTCCACTCATGAGGCACAAACATCGCATTTCCTTTTCTATGAGGCAGCTCAGAGTCGAAAGATCAAAAGTGGTTTCTGGTCCCAGCAAACATATCAGCAAAAATACATTTTTACCCACCTCAATGAAAAGTTTAAAGCAGTCTCTTGCAAAAGCAGGATATATAGTAGATTAAATCATAATATGTCTGTAAAGAAAGGCAGGCAGGTTTTCATAAATCTCTTGGTACTTCCTGCAGGAGAGGAAAGTATGCACCATTTCCCTTCAAAGGCTCTTGGTCACTTCATTATTACGCTTGGCTGAAAAAAATTCATCTGGGATTTGTGGAAGTTGGTTTTCACAATATCCAGTATTTTAGGATCCACATAAAAATATCAGTGAATTAATTCAAACTTGCTATTTTCCAAACACTTGGAATGAAGATCCACAAAGGGCTTTACATGTATTATCCACAACAGTGCTTCCCGTATAGGGAAGACTAAATATGAATCTTACTATCTGTGTCTGGAGAACTTTCCTTATGTAAAATCTTTGTAAAAAAAACTAATTATGGACCGGGGGAGGGGAGGTGTGAGGGCAGCACAATTGCTGAGGCAAGCATGGAAATGACAGATTTTGCCTCCGAACTGTCTCTCTAAATGCCTTCTAAAGTCTTTTCGATGCAGTTCCCATGTTCTTCACTGGATGGGAAGATGAGGGCATTGTCTGCCTGCTTCCCTGACTCAGCTGAGAATTTGTTCTGATGTGAGGCATTATGATATTTCTTTCTAAAAATGAGTAAGAACTCAGATGTAACTCTTCTTAACCTTTGAAAGTGTTCCTAAACCAGATACAGCATTCCTTTTCCTGGAGGGAGAGAGCTAAATGGGGTAGGCAATGCTGAGGTGTTGGTGAAGGAAGCCCCCAGCTAACTTAGTACTTAACAGGGAAGGTATTTTCTAATTCCCTACTCTCACTCTTCAGTATAATTTTCTGAGGAAGCCAAAGCTTTTTCCAGCATTTTGAAAGTCATTTCAAGGCTGAATGGATTTGTCCATAAAGAAAGGAGAAGGGTTTTGTGCAATAATGATGGAATCAGGAGTTGAGCCACACCTTCAGAATTTTTGGTTGTCTAATTCTAAACGAAGAGGCAATTTGTCAGCCCACGGCCTGCAGGCAGCCCTGGTTCTCCTTGCCTCCCATACCCCTAACCACCTCCTTTGCCTCCAGGACATACTCAAGGACACAGAAAATTCCAAGTGTTCACACAATGCATTTTGCTTTGGGGTTTCAAATCACCTTCACAAAAGAAATAACAATAACCAACTATCATTATTTAGCATTTACTATGTGCCTGGGAATTATGCTAAGCACTTTTTGTAAATGATTTCATTAAATATTTGGAACCCTCTTAGAGTTATCGATAGTATCTCTATTTTGAAAATCAGAAAATAAGGCCCTAAAGAGTTCAGGTAACTTCCTGAAGTCACATGCATAGCATATGTTAAAACTAGCCTTTGAAACCCTTTTAGGATAACCGCAGAGACCGAACTTTATCACATCTCTGCAAAATGTCAGGACTGGCCAGAAACACAGCAGTGGGTTTGTAAATGAGGGACCAAATGTAAATCCATCTCTTCTACATACTCAGGTGATTCTGGACAGGCTCTAAGATGAGGTACAGTTTTCATCTCTGAAAATTGGGGAAAAGTAATTTCCTTATGAGAATTAAGTAAGATAATGAGAGGGTGTGTAGCACATTCCCTAGCCAAATGTAGGCCAACATTATTGGGTTCTGAACTTAGGAGCTATGACAGAGTTCACAAAGAAAACTGTCTTTTTTCTTTTATATAAGTTGTATTATAGTGCCAGAACATACTGGTTTATTTGTATCATACAAGTAAGTCTATAATCCGCTTATAACTTTATTATAAGTGTTCATTTCCAGCACATAAAACAGGTGGTCAGGCCTATATATCTGTAAAGATGTAAGGATTGTGTGAAGCAGCAAAAGGGTCATAGAGAATTTATTTTCTTTTTTTCTTTCTTTTATTTATTTTTGAGAATTGGTAANTTTTTGGAGAATTGGTAATATGCAGCTGAGAGGCAGGTGTATACTATTCATTATATTCATTATATATTTTTGTGTATCTGGAGAAGCTCATAATAAATTTAAAAANATTTTTTTTTGGAGAATTGGTAATATGCAGCTGAGAGGCAGGTATATGCTATTCATTATATTCATTATATATTTTTGTGTATCTGGAGAAGCTCATAATAAATTTAAAAATATTCCAAATAGTTTTAGGCAGAATATAATTATATTTATTCTGCATAGAATAATAAATTATAAATGTATAAATCATAAGCTATTTATGTATAAAAATGAAGCATATATTTAATATTTTTTGGATTTTCCTCTAACCGGAATTTCTCCTAGAGGCTTCCTTTTGGACTCTCTTGCTCTTGGACTCTGATTTTGTCTGAACGTTGCACTTAAAATCAATACTTTGTGCTTAAAATCACCAGTCCATTCTCCATTTGTTTCATGTGTAATTATTTTGGCTTCCCCTGAAATCTAAACCACACAAACAGGTCTTGCATCTGACCTCTGGGTGTGAAATATACCACATCATGAAAGATACTGAAATGTACANTTGTACTTATTTTGGCTTCCCCTGAAATCTAAACCACACAAACGGTCTTGCATCTGACCTCTGGGTGTGAAATATACCACATCATGAAAGATACTGAAATGTACACTAGGGTAAGGGATCTGTTTGTATTTTAGTCCTGCAGCTCCCATGCCAGGGGCAATGTTTTGTAAATAGCAGGAGCTCAGTGTAAGTGTGGGCCACTTGGCTTAATTGATTTTAGGTATTAAGATTTTTCAAGTTCACATCATGAAGGATGAGTTGCTCCTTGCCAAGGATTGTCGTTCCTCAGGTTTTAAGGTTAAATATCATTTTATTTGAGTTCAGATGGGGTAGGAAATGTAGGTTGTGCTGGAGGCTGCAAATTTAAAATGATACTATCACTAACTTACTAAATTTTTGTTATGCATATGATCTATTGTTTTAAATTATGTACCTCTAACATTACATTTGGTTCTAAGAAACAGACAATTATTACCATTTCCATTTTATCAGTGAGGTAGATAAGGCACAGAAAGTAAATTGCTGAAGTCATAAAGCTAGTAAGTGGCATGGAATTTGAGTTTAAGTCCTACTCAGATTCCCCATACTGGTTCCCAGTTCAAAGATCACAACTCAGCAGTGTCTGCAAGTACTCTTTCACAGTATGAGACCCTCGACCTTGGAAGGTTAAATGAGGGCTTGCTTTCCCTGACTTTTGTTCCCGGTTACTATGATATATTTATAACATTCCCAGCTTTTCCTTTTAAAGGCATGGGGATTAGGGAGTGTGGACTCAAATCAGGGAGAGAGTCTCTGCTTAGCCTTTTATAGATGTTACTTTGTATAAATTATTTATACACGGTTCCTGCTATATAAAATGATTAAAACGTATCCATTCCCTAACATGCATGTGTGCTGCCTGCCTTAGTGAGTACCTAGGAAGTGCTTCCCACAGAGCCCTGCAAAAAGTAGCCATGCAAATTGTTCTTATTTTCATTATTATCCTCAGCACAATTGTTACTATTTGCAGGGGACTCTTGCACTTCTTATCATAAGTTGCGTATGGAACCCTGGAAAGAGTTAGCTGTAGATGTTGGATGATTTAGAAACTTTAATAGAATCTTCCCATATTTGTTTAATATTCCCATAAGTAAGCCACCGGTTCCTATATTTTCCCAAGTAAGAAGTAGGGCATTTGGTATGACAAAGGCTTTCTTTCTGATTATAAAATAGTATCTTTATGTGAAATTTTACCAAATCCTAGGAATAATTATAGATTTAGTTGTGATTTTCATTGACCTGCCCTGATTGAAAATTAAAAAGTTACAGGGCACCTGGGTGGCTCAGTCCTTAAGGACCTGCCTTCCGCTTGGGTCGTGATCCTAGGGTCTTGGGATGGAGCCCTGCATCGGACTCCCTGCTCAGCAGGAAGCCTGCTTCTCCCTCTCCCACTGCCCCTGCTTGTGTTCACTCTCTAGCTGTGTCTCTTTCTGCCAAATAAATAAATAAAATCTTAAAAAAAAATTATAAAGTTACAAAAGGAACTCTCAAGGGAAACCCAGTCTGCACAGTGGTTGTATCTTCAATGCATGTGGACTTCAAGGGAGACTCTCACCTCATTACCCTGAAAGCGCTGTATTACACTTTTTCCCAAACCCAGTCTTTCCTCCACATTCACAGTACTTTGTGTGTTTAGCACATGCTTCATTAACAAACATCATTCTTAAAATAATAATAATAATAATAATAATAATTCTTTTCATTATCTTTTAGATCAGTGGTTCCAAACTGTTTTCATATTCATGGACTTTGGGTAATTTTCATGCACAAGACCATGTTGCCTCAGTATTTCCCCCTACTCTGAATCACAACATGGCGGCTTAAAATGTAGTTTTTTTAAAAAAATAACTTTGATCAGCAACTCTGGATTTGGTGAAGTTAGTGCAGTTGTTTCTGTATCAATGGGGAGCATTTTGAAGTTCCAGGGATTCTTGTGGTGTAATGTAAGAATCCATAGCTCTCTGGTGTTTTGAAGACCTGGTTCAAACCTTGGTTCAAGCAAATTTAAGCTCTGTGACCTTGAGAAAGTCATTTAATCTTGTTATATCTCAACATTTTTATGTGTAAACTTAATTTAATAAGGTTACATACTTTATAAAGCCTACCACTGCAACTTTTGGATCAAAGAAGTGTGTTTCCCCAGTCTCTTGCCAACCATTACTGAAATCTATATAGAAAGGACTCTCTGACTTACTTAAGTTAAAAAATACTTAAAATATGCAAGAAAATGTCAGCTTAAATTGACCTGGTTATGGACCTTCTAGATGATAGGGAAGGCAGATTTACACAGCTGACAGCATATTGGCTCAAGCCTGCTAGCAGTGATGTTTCTTGAGCTGCAGAGCTAACACGGATCGTGTAAAGTTCATTATCCAGCATCATTCCCAACCACTCTGTCCTGTAGCAGGAATAGTTGAGAAAATCACACTGAGTGATTCCCCCACTCCCTAACAGGGGGGCGATCAGGCCATAATGGATTCAACACATATATTTAAACTGGGGAAAGAAAGGTAAGGGGTAGCTATAACTACCTGCATTTATTAGATAAAACCAGAAGATTATTCTAGGATCCCCATGAATGAAATAGGTGTTTAATATTCCTAAATTCTGTTGCAAACTCTTCTTTGACATTTTCTTATCTATTAAAATTAACCATCTATGACAAATTTCATTTTCTTATTCTCTTTGTCTTAGATTCTTGCATTTATTTGGGTTGATTTGAAAGTTCTTTGAGATTCTGGATATTTGTCTGATCTAATACTACCGGACAGAGAAGAGGAACCCGAAACACCACTGGGTCCAATACAGCCTGGATCATAGAGGACTCATGGGCTGAGGGGCTCATGGTGTTGAAAATCTCAAGCAAGGAACTGTCTGAGGGACATCTCCAACTTTACATACCTCAATTATGTAAGGTAGGTCCTAATGGGGAATGGATACTCCTAGAATTAAAAAGGGCTGTAAAATAATAAAATGAGTTTTTCTCTTTCTCGTAACAATCATATTTAGGTTTTCCTTTTTCGAGCTGGACTGAAAGGTCCAGCTAGTCCGCTGGACCTGGTCCTAGGTCCATCCTAGTCCGCTTCTTTACCTCTGGCTTACATTGGCTGTCCACCAATGGATTTAGAATCACAAGTGTTAATACACACAGAACATGATATTTAACTGGAGGCATTTTCTCAGCGTGATCTCTCTCTCTCTATCTCTCTCTCTCCGTCAATTATGGCACATACTGCTAGTTTGTAACTTTTCCTTTTTCAGCAGAGACCATCTCCTATATAAAAGCTAAAATTGCCAGATTGTTGCTTTCCCAGACTATTTTGAAGTTAGCACTATAAGCATGTGACCTAATATGAGTTAGTAGAAACTGATAGGAAGACTATAGAGGAACTGCTGATAAAGTTAGTGCAAAGAAATACTCCCCTTCCTGTATTTCGACATATTTGTTTGATAACACGATGCATGGAGTAGTGAAGGCGTAAGAGCAAAAGGAATCAAGTCTGGGTGTAAAGGCCAATTTGTTGAAGATTCTAAATGGAAATACGAAGGCCTCTGGATCTTGGATGATGTAAATGAGCTGCCCAATTAACCATGGTCTGTAATATGGTAGATTTTTCCCTCTTTGAAAGAGTCCTAATCATGATGCTGACACTATGCTTTGATTTTTTAGTAAAGCACCTAGGATTGCACACTACCTTTATCCAAATAATTTTATGTACAGCCCCAGTTGCTATTGGGGAAATAGATATGTATGCAGAAGTGGTAGATCAGTTATATTTTGTTAATATTGGCAAATTATGGCTTCAGGGAAGAAGACATTTTCCCAGAATTTACCTCTTGGCTCCATGATTCTGATATATCCTTTCTATAATTCTTTTGGTACATATGAGCCCTACTTGAGATAACATTTTTAGACCAATAAACAACCTCCTTTGGTAAATAAATGTATTTTTTATTTTTTTAGAAATGACTAATGAGAGCACTGAAATTTAATCACTGAGTTGTTTTCCATGTCACTAAATTCTATTAACTGGATTGTTATTTTCAGTAGCAATCCTTATTGCCTAATCAACTCCTTCAGCACAACAGATATAAGCTAAAATAAACCTCTTGTTCACATGATTACTTCCCCCTTAATTTATGAAAACAGGCTGAGGTGCTTCAGACCTTAAGAATATCAGTGTTTTAAAGGCATACGGGTGGGGCACCTGGGTGGCTCAGTCAGTTAAGCAACTGCCTTTGGCTCAGGTCATGATCCCAGGGTCCTGGGATCTGGTAGTGAGCCCCACATGATGGGCTCCCTGCTCAGTGGGGAGTCTGCTTCTCCCTCTTTGTCTGCCCCTCCCCACAGCACCTGTGCATGCTCTTTCTCTCTCAAATAAATAAATAAAATCTTAAAAAAAAAATAAAGGCACAGGGGTGAATTGTGCTTTTTGAAATAAAGTATGAAAATCATTTTTCATATTTACTCCTGATCATGTTGTTATAGAGCTGAACCTTTTTTGACATGGAGATATTCTTACTCTTTTATTAATAAACATGGGATACAAAATCTAGGTGCTGAAAATATTCAGTTTTTTTTAAATATTTCCTCCCAAGAAGAATATGAAATAATCATGGATTTATTTATTTTTAGAGATTTTATTTATTCATTTGAGAGACAGAGACAGCACAAGCAGGGGGAGGGGCAGAGGGAGAAGCAACACTGAGTATCAAAAGTAATGACAGGGTGCCTGGGTGGCTCAGTGGGCTAAGCCTCTGCCTTCAGCTCAGGTCATGATCTCAGGATCCTGGGATCCAGCTCCACATCGGGCTCTCTGCTCAGCAGGGAGCCTGCTTCCTCCTCTCTCTCTGCCTGACTCTCAGCCTACTTGTGATCTCTCTCCTTCTGTGAAAATAAATAAATAAAACCTTTAAAAATAAAGTAATGACCTATAAGTAGTCTGTATTATCCCATTTTATACTTGTGGAATAAAAGGTCAGGAAAGTTGAGTTACTTGCTGACCATCAAACTCTGCTATTAATGGAACCAGGATTAAAACACAGATCTGTTCCATTTCATACTCATGCTCTCAATTACTCCATGCTGATCAATACAAACTCACATATACACATGTTCAGACAGTATGTACACATACACATATGCAGACATACAGTCACATGTGCATACCACCCACCCATACCTGTGCATACACACACATCATCACATATGTTCAAAACCCTGTAAGAGGGAGATTTTATCAGTATTCAAAGTAAGATCACAGAAACTTAGAACATAGGGGAAATGGAATTCTTGTAAGGGTATTAGTGATAGCAGACCTCTAAGTCTTAATATTCTAATCCACTCAAATCCTGGAATGTGTCATTTGACTCTTTCAGAGGACATTATTTTTTTAAAAAGATTTTACTTTATTTGAGAGAGAAAGAGAGAGAGTGAGAGAGAGCATGAGAAGGGAGTGTTTCAGAGGGAGAAGCAGACTCCCTGCTGAGCAGGGAGCTTGATGGGAGACTCAGTCCTGGGATTCCAGGATCACGACCTGAGCCTAAGGCAATCACTTAACCACCTGGTGCCCTACAGATGACCTTATTGACTCAGGTTGTACAAGTTCTAAATTTTAAAACAAAATATGGTGTTAGATAAATGTTCACTAAATGGATGGAGATGTATTCAGAAACAGACTATGTAAATCTAATATGGAAAACCCCAGAACATTAATCCTATTAATATTTGGTTAAATTATACTCATTTAGTTAATAACTATAAGCAATATCTTATATCTACACTGTATAGTTGCATGAGTCGTACTTTCAAATTTTAAATAAATATGAATAATGTATCAAATACATGTGCTAAAGGAATTATCTAAATGCACACATTTTATTCTTAAAGGGTTCATTAAGGTACCATCCACATGACTTGAGAACAGGAAAAATTTTGTGTGGTTCAGAAACGACAGTGGTAAAAGTAAGTTGTAGAACTAGACATAGTTATAGAATTAAATAGAACCTATAATTTCTCTTAGCAGATAGGTTTTTAGTAAATTTTTGGTGAAAGCTTGAATGAATGAAAATGTGACAGTAAATTATGCTATTGTTCTTTGACTGATGGAATATTTCCTAAGATTTGTTCATTGTTCATGGGAAAGATATTTATTTCCTGAGATTTTATTTTAAAATGCATTTTCTAAGAATGTTTTGTTTTTTAAGCAGAATGAATAAAATCAGCAAATCTTACATGTTAGTTGTTAGTCAGTACTGAGTTTTAGCAAACTACTGAAATTATCTTAAAAGCATGTTCCACTTTTGATTGTTTTAAGCAAAAATAACCACAAACTCTCAAGAGTCATTATTGCCTACTTCTTCATAGAGGATTTATTTGAGACTAGAGTAAGTTTTCCCTCTCCTTAACTTCCCCTTAGAATATTCTTTAAAAATAATATTGCAGGAAAAAAAGATCTTTCTAACTTATGTCTCAGATGACTGAGATATTTAAGTATCTAAAACATTCCATGTGGAAAAAAAATCTTAAATTGAATTTTATGAAGACACTGTGGTTTCATTAACACTGATGAAAAATAAAAGTAAAAGGGGAGTTTGCCTTAGAGAGATTCAGAATCAATCTTATTTTAATGGCAACTGCTCAGTGGCTTGTAAAAAATAAATCTATCTTATTTTGGAACAACAGTAAGTACAAAATAGAAAATAAGGTTAAGCTGAATTCTAAAATAAGAGAGCAGTGCTGCCTAGCTGGCAAGATAACAGAAGAAAACATTCAGCTCAGATTTGTTGTATTATTCATCTACTTCCTTTTTACAAAATTGTCAATACCTGTTGTAGAATGTGGGGGTATCACAATCTGACTTCTGTCGTCAGCAGCCTGATTGAAGAATGAAGTTACCTTGCGTCAGAATATGATTCATTGGCTTATGTTGCTTAGAGTGGAAATAAGTTTTACTTGTCATTTAAGCTTTAATATTTTTTCTATGGGATATGTACAAATCTTTTAGAAATTCAACATCTTTCCCTATTTGCTTATAATTCTCACAGAATCACATTTTCCCCCCTAGGTGAGTCAACATTTCATTTCATTTGCATAAATGTTAACAGCAAAGCTTTATTGAGTTTCAGTGACATCCAAGGCATCTCATGCTGACTAGAAATTGGAAATACATAGAAAACTTGTCCCTGAGGGCTGTCTAACTTAGTCAGAGAAAAGGAATATGTTTAGCAGAAGACAAAGAGCAGTTCCAAGAAGTGGGTCCTAAGAGCCAAGTTGAGGAAGAGCCCTTGACCTCTGCTCTGGGGAACTGAGGCCGAGCTCTTACTGTCTCCAGTCAGCGAGGCTCCCTGCAATTCTTATTTTATTAGAGTACCTATCCGCCGCTTGCCATGGCATGTTTGCTTTTTAGAATTCCTCTCAGAACTTTATTTTGGTATCTTGCACTCTCTCCAAGTAATCAATGTTCACTCCTGAGATCCTTGTTTCTGTCTCTGTGGTATTCTTATATGCTAGTTTATATTACAATCGGAATGAGATTAACATATTTCTATGGCTTCTGAATGTGATTAAGAAGGAAAATATATTAGAAAAATAATTACCCTTAAAGGACCAACTGAACTTTACAAAATGAAAGTTATGCATGGACGTATATCCGTATATAAGATCCTAGCCACTCTCAAGCACAAGTAATAAGACATTAAAAAGATTGGAGACACATAAAATGAACCGCCAGGATGAAAAATGTCAGCAATTGTTTAATATTAATATTCAACTTAATATTAAAGTGTTTAATATTAAGATGACTCAACACAGTAGTCAATCCAAATCTTTCTTACTGACTGTGGACCAAGCCCACCTACTTTCCTAACTGAAACAAAGACAAGCAATGCATGAAGATGATTGGGTAGTTTAATCGGATTTCTGCCCCCAGAGCTCCACCTTTTCTTTGGGAAATCTTTGTGATTCCTGTAAGTTGTACCCTGTGAGGATGCTTCTACATTTACCAGACTTTGAGGATTAGGGGTTAATTATATTGAGGGAGATGGCAGGGTTGTTATACCTTGTTGTCTCTTTTACATGAGGGAATGATACGATACAAGTCAATCTACCAGAAAATATGGAGAGTAAGAAAAAGAATCTTCTTACCAGTATTTGGAGAAAATGAAAGGATAGTTTAAATAAAATAAATTACTTTTCAAAGCTCTTAAATGGATACATACATACAGTATATCTATATCTATATAGATATAGATTTTTTTTTCTTTTTCGTGAGCAAGGGACAATTACATTGACCTCAGTAGTTTTGAACATCTTAGACTTGGACTGATGCTCAGTGATGCCTTGAGACACAGTTTTTCTCTATTTCCTTGTTGCCATCCTTCCAAGAATAATTGGAAGATTTTTATTAAACTCCATTCCTCTGAAAAAATTAAAAAAGATATTTACTTGTCAAAGCATCTGCCATCTTTCATTTATGACATCTCCCATGTGAAAGAATTTAAAAATCCTGAGTCCCATCAAAGTCTCTTTTGATCTCAAACTCATTGTTGTCATGATTCCATGTTCAAATTCATAGTTACTTGTGCAATTAATTGTTGGCAACTTTATGGTATATTCATGTATCTGATAGTTCTGCTTTAACTCTAGTGTATTTCATTTTTTTTTTAAACAAGAGAAAAGGGCGCCTGGGTGGCTCAGTGGGTTAAAGCCTCTGCTTTCGGCTCAGGTCATGATCTCAGGGTCCTGGGATCGAGGCCCGCATCGGGCTCCCTGCTCAGCAGGGAGCCTGCTTCCCCCCCTCTCTCTCTGCCTGCCTCTCTGCCTCCTTGTGATCTCTCTCCCTCTGTGAAATAAATAAATAAAATCTTTAAAAAAAATAAATAAAAAAAAAATAAACAAGAGAAAAAGGGAGAGTGAGGCAGAAGGAGGAAGTTTTGGGTTTTTATCCATTCTGATACCCAATGTCTTTTGATTGGAGCATTTAGTCCATTTACATCAGAGTAATTATTGAAAGATATGAGTTCAGTGCCATTGTATTACCTCTAATGTCACTGTTCCTGTAGATCGTTTCTGTTCCTTTCTGGTCTTTGTTCCTTTTGCTATCTCTGTTCAGAGGGTCCCCTTTGATATTTCTTACAATAATAAATATATTATTTAATATTTCTGGCTTCGTGTTCACAAATTCCATTAGTTTTTGTTTGTCTTGGAAATTCTTTATCTCTCCTATCCTGAATGACAGCCTTGCTGGATAAAATATGCCATTCTTCTGTCTTAAATTTAAATATTAATAAGGATATGACGGTATTGAGAAAGTAGCAAGAGTGTGCTTTTTTTGGTTTTATTTTTTCCCCACTTCTTGACCCTTGGGTGTTGTAGACTCCTCTTATGTACACGACACAAAGGGAAATAATTCTCCTGTTTTAATACAACATTAAAGTCCATGAGAGAATACAAGCTTCACCAAGGGTCATGGGATAACTTTGTAAAGATTTCAATAGCTAAAAGCTATTAGCAAAATCAGTGTTTTTGAAGGAAGTTGTTGCTGTTGGTGGTGGTGTTGGTGGTGGTGATGATAGTACTAACAGAGTAAAGAGTAGAGATAGTAATAGCAACAGCAGCAATAGTAGTAGTATTAATGGGCACAGTCAGAGGATAAGAGCTGGGGCAGGAGGCAGTTATACCTGTTGATTGTAAATCTAGCCTTAAGCCAAGTTAGGTGGTTCCTTTTGCCCATCCACAGCCTCTCTCAGGATCATACTTCCTCTCCATATCATGTCTCCAAACACATCTCCAAGGCATCCCCTTCATCCAACCCTTCATCCACCAAGAGACAGTGTTTTAAGGAGCCCTCTTTGTGGCTCTACACTGGAATTAACTTAAAGACACTGGCAGTCTGAGTGTTTGGAACAGAAAAGATAGAACCTGGGCATTCTTGCAATTTCCACAGGTGGAAGATGCCTATAAGAGAGGCAGACAGAGATGGTGAAAAGCAAAAGCTTTGATATTAAATAACCAATATTCATATTTTCACTCTGCCATTTCCTGCCTATGGGCCTTGGACAATTACCTAACTTCTGAAAACATCAGTTTATCACCTTTAAAATGGGGAATAAGGGCGCCTGGGTGGCTCAGTGGGTTAAAGCCTCTGCTTTCGGCTCAGGTCATGATCTCAGCGTCCTGGGATCGAGGCCCGCATCGGGCTCTCTGCTCAGCAGGGAGCCTGCTTCCTCCTCTCCTTGTCTCTCTGCCTGCCTCTGCCTCTCTGCCTACTTGTAATCTCTCTCTCTGTGTCAAATAAATAAATAAAATCTTTAAAAAATAAAAAAATAAAAAAATAAAAAAAAAAAATAAAATGGGGAATAAAATCTGTGTACCTTTCTTTGTGAGGATTGATTGATGCATATGAAGTTGTACATGGTGAAACTCTATCTCTATTTTTCTCTAGTTCTCCATCTTTCTCTCCATCTATCTATCAATACATCTATGTATTCATCTATCTAATCACCTATCTCCAGACTATACCCACAGGAAGCTCAGTATTCAGGAGCAAAATACTTGAGCAGAAGACAGGTATGATTTTAATTTCTGTTTACTTGTTTTTCACTTTGCACTGAGGGGAAGAATTACCTACTTAATGGCTGCATGCTGGAGTCTCATCCTTCTTCCTGCTGTGCAAGGTGACACTGACAGTGGAGATTTTCTAAGATTCCTATCATTTTTTTGTGCTTTTGATTAATTATTCAGTAAACAACATTTTCCTTACTGAATTATGCATCTTATTTCCTTCATCTCCTTTTTTGCCCATGAAGTTCTTTGTTAGATTTAATTATAATTGCTTTATAATCACTGTGTTATGGCATTAACTGATATCACATCAAGCCACTAACAGTATTATTCTGCATAAAACTCATCAGGTCTCAGGGATCACACGTGGCTCGTTGTTGGTCTGTGGTTGGTTGCCTCTTTTCTCTGGCTGTTACCTTTTTTTTTTCCCTCTAACAGATTTGAGAGGACTTTTTAATAGCTTAGAAGTCCTTAAATTATTTTCTGCTCACAATAGGATCATCTATCTACACTGTCTGTGGCTCTCTTTTCTGAAGTCTCTGTCTCTCAAAGGACATTACCTTGTTCTCTCTTGCTAATAGCTTAGGCCAGTGGTCAGTAAACTGGGCAGTGGCTGAACAGGGCCAGAGGACTATTTTTGTATGGCCTTTGAGCTAAAAAAAGATTTTTATATTTTTAATAAGTCATAAACAAACAAAAACAAAGAATATGGGACAGAGAGCCTATGTGGCCTACGAAGCATAAATATTTATTATTTGACCCATTACAGAAAAAAGTTTGCCAACCACGGGACTGGCCTCATCATTAGCCTTTCTATTCATAGGAAGCCAGGGAGAAAGTGTAAATTGCAGAGCAATAGTTCTGTCTTGTGCCCTGCTTCAAGACTGACCTCTTAACATAAACTTTTTTTAAATCTTTTATTATCATAAACTCTTAATCTCCATGTTTATTTCATTACAGAGTTTTTCTATCTGCACCTCAATCTCTTCCTCTTTTGTATTTAAAAATTAATTTTTTAAAAAGATATTATTTATTTATTTGACAGAGAGAGACAGAGGGAGAGAGGGAACAAAAGCAGGGGGAGTGGGAAAGGGAGAAGCAGGCTTCCCGCTGAGCAGGAAGCCCAACACAGGGCTCGATCCCAGGACCCTGGGATCATGACCTGAGCCGAAGGCAGATGCCTAACAACTGAGCCACCCAGGCACCACAAAAGTTAATTTATTTTTTATATTAAACTCATGTTAAAGCAGCAATAAGCAGGGAAAAAAGTATGGGACTGTATTCAAGGAGATTTGAGGACTTGTTCCATCTTCATTTGTTGTGTGACCTTGTTTGAGTCCATTTAATACCTGTGGTCCTTAGGTTCATCATCTGTAAAATGGAAGAGCTTGGCAGAGTGGTGTTGAAAGTCCTTTACAGCTGTAACATTTTAGAGTTAACTGAAATACAATGCAATAATCTTTAAATTGCTTACAGGATAAGACAGTACTATTGCTGTATGGGCAAGACCTGAGAATTTGGGGTAGTTCTAGGGGCAGATGCTCAGAACTCCATTGTTATGCAACTTCAATCATAGGTAATCTTTTTGTTTGATAGAACTGTTATCAGCTCATTGTAACTTCCACCCGTTGGTCACAGTTATACCCTCTCAGGACACATAGAATTAGACCAGCAAATATTAGAAACTATCCAACATGTTCTATCAGATCTTTCTTTTACATGTGAAGCAGTCTTAATATCTTTATACTATTCAACAAATGGTTGATCTGCAGACCCTGTCACTCTGCTACATGAATGTTATAATTTACCTCAGCCCTCTTGAAAAATGCCACTGAAGTCTGTATTTCAGATCATATCATATAGATATGGGATATATAACAAACATTCAAATATACTAGAATGAAAATTAGACAGTAGACAAACTGGCAAGCTTACATTCTCTAAGGACATATTTTTTTAAACAAATCTGTCTGAAATATATTCCCTGTTGGCTTATCATGGCTCCAGTGGAGGAGGTCATATTGAGGAAGTGACCGTTAGTTGACCCATGAGCTAAACCAGAGCAATGAGGGGCTCCTTCCCCTTCCCCTGGTGTAGGTATATTCCCCACTTATAATTCTCATCCTAACATCCTGGATGTAGCCTTGAGAGAGTAAGGTAGTTTTGAGATCATCAGTGAATATGTTAACAGAACCCAGTTAAGCCCTCTATATAAACTTTAAGATTCTGGCAGAAAGGTGTGGGGATCTACCCATCTTGTAGCTACCCAAGATAAGCTCCATAGGTAAGTTGCTTATTAAACTTGCAACTGACCAATCTGGAGTGAGCTGCCTCTTTCTCCGGTCTCTACTTGCCCTCTGTACATGCAGGACAGTTTCAAATTTCACCTGGGAACACCCAAGGCTGTGAACCAACAGTCACCACCAAGCTATCCAGTCTTCCCAGTAGCACTGTTGCTTAGGTTAATCAAAAAGTTTAATCATTTTTGTGGCATTTTGAATTACCCTAAAAAAATTATTCAGATTACCCTGAATCACAGTAAAGAAAATCTTGGAAGTTAATTTTATTCAGTCCTAGACAAGAAGTCACTTACTTTTTGGTAAAGATTTCCAATATTATAAACTCCATGGTGTCTTTCAGTTTTTCACTAGAAAAAAAATTGAAGAAACATTTTCATTATAAAATAAAACATAAAATACTAAAATAATTGTAACAAAATAATGTGAACCTTGCTTCACCATTTCAAATTCTCCAGTTCAGTTACCTAGTTTTTAATTATTGATGTGTAATTTTCTTGTCAGTCATGTATTTATAATGCTATGTCTATATGTTCTTGCCTTATTATTTTATGGATTATTTTTTTTTAAGATTTTATTTATCTGACAGAGAGAGAGAGGTCACAAGTAGGCAGAGAGGCAGGCAGAGAGAAAAGAGGAAGCAGGCTCCCTGCCAAGCAGGGAGACTGATGTGGGACTCGATCCCAGGACCCTGAGATCATGACCTGAGCCGAAGGCAGAGGCTTAACCCACTGAGCCACCCAGGCGCCTTCTTTTATGAATTATCTGCTGATATTCTGTTATTACAGAGGAAGATTAAGCCCTATCACTAACATATAGCAACCCATCCCCAGTTCCTATTTTTTCCTATTCTCCAATGGAGTTAACAAAATGTATTTAAAGGTTGGCAATATTTATATTACCAGGGGTGCCTGGGTGGCTCAGTGGGTTAAAGCCTCTGCCTTCAGCTCAGGTCATGATCTCAGGGTCCTGGGATCGAGCCCCGCATCGGGCTCCCTGCTCACCAGGGAGCCTGCTTCCTCCTCCCTCTGCCTGCCTCTCTGCCTACTTGTGATCTTTCTCTCTGTCAAATAAATAAATAAATAAAGATATTTAAAAAATAATATTATATTACTATACCTCTGTATATGTAACTCTCTGAAGAGCCAAATAATACACTGTGCTCATGTTTATTTTCTTATCACTTTTTTTTAACCTACCCATTATAAACTATTTCTACCATTACCATTATGTGACTGTTTTTTTCTAAATGGCTCAAACACTTCTGAAAATCACTGATTCAATTTTAATTTCCCCTGAGTTCCACCCTTAAGTTTTCATTGTCCATCCAAATACTGAAATCTCTATTGCTTACTTTTAGATCTGTTACATCTCTCTTGCATTCTGAATGTTGGATACTCTTTCTTTTTCAGTTGTTAACCTACCACATTTTGGTGGGGTTCCTTCTCAGGAGTTTCTTGACAAAGATTCATGGGAACATAAAACAAAAGTAATCCAAAACAAACAAAAACAACAAAAAGAGTGATTGCATGTTTAAATAGCATTTTCTGTCTTCACTTTTAATGAAAGCGTGGCTGAATACATAATTCTAAGCTGAAGTTAATTTTCCTGTCTAATATTTGAAGTCATGGCTCTAATGTTTTTAATGGACAATTCTAACAGAGAAAATACTGATGCTCTTTGATTCCCATATTGATCTCGCTATATCAAAACCTGTAGCATCCTTTACTCATCCCTGGCATTCTGAAATTCTACAAATATGTACTTTGGTTTGAAATCATTTTATTCACTTCAGTGAACACTTATTGGGCTCTTTCAGTCTAAATTTGTATGTCGTTCAACTCCGGAATATTTGTATGTATTTTTTTTCCCCAAAGGCCACCATTTTCTTTTTTTTAAAATTTTATTTTATTTTATTTTATTTTTTTTGTATATATATACCACATTTCTTTCTTTTTTTTTTTTTTAATTTTATTTTTATTATTTGCCCAAGGGGTACAGGTCTGTGAATCATCAGGCTTACATCTTTCACAGCATTCACCAAAGCACAAACCCTCCCCAATGTCCATAACCCATCCACCCTATCCCTACCCTCCCACCCCCCAGTAACCCTCAGTTTGTTTTATGAGATTAGAAGTCTCTTATGGTTTGTCTCCTTCCCCATCCCATCTTGTTTCATTATTTTTCCCTCCCTACCCCCCACAGCCCCCCACCCTGCCCCTCAAGTTCCTCATATCAGAGAGATCATATGATAATTGTCTTTCTCTGATTGACTTATTTCGCTCAGCATAATACCCTCCAGTTCCATCCATGTCGTTGCAAATGGCAAGATTTCGTTTCTTTTGATAGCTGCATAGTATTCCATTGTATATATATACCACATCTTCTTTATCCATTCATCTGTTGATGGACATCTAGGTTCTTTCCATAGTTTGGCTATTGTGGACATTGCTGCTATAAACATTCGGGTGCACGTGCCCCTGAGGATCACTACCTTTGTGTCTTTAGGATAAATACCCAGTAGTGCGATTGCTGGGTCGTAGGGTAGCTCCATTTTCAACTTTTTGAGGAATCTCCATACTGTTTTCCAGAGTGGCTGCACCAGTTTGCATTCCCACCAACAGTGTAGGAGGGTTCCCCTTTCTCCGCAACCTCGCCAACATCTGTCGTTTCCTGACTTGTTGATTTTAGCCATTCTGACTGGTGTGAGGTGGTATCTCGCTGTGGTTTTGATTTGCACATTCTCTTCTTGTGTTAAGACCTCTCTCTGTCTCTCCTTCAATTCATCCAAATCCTGCTGGTGCAACAAGGCCTAGCCTCAGCCCCATTTCTGCTAAGAAGGCCTCTCACATTCTAGACCTTTTCTCTCATTCCTGGAACCTGTAGTAAATTTCCCCGACTTGACCATTTTGATACACATGGCAGTGGGAAGTAGGCACTGAAAGTTCCCTGTATTGCCCCTTTGAGTTCTCCATAGCCTGTCTTTCTAAGTACTTTTATTTGAATGCTACAAATTGTGTAATGAGCCATGCCATGTTTTAAAATTTAAATTCTTATTTTCTTATTCTAGTCAGCTCAGGGACTACAGGCTCTTGAGTATATAATGCCATATTTTTTTTATTTTGTTAATTTTTATTTCCAAATTCACATTACAAACTTGTTATTTTCTAGCCTCACAGTATATTGTATGTATTTTGAGAATATTTTACATATTTTGGGAATCTGTGATGTCCCATTTTCCTGTCATTTCTTTCACCTTGTTTGCAAAAGGATTTTGATTTGAAAAGCACAGAGACTACTGATGATAATAATGTTAAAAAAGATCATGATAGGGCGCCTGGGTGGCTCAGTGGGTTAATGCCTCTGCCTTCGGCTCAGGTCATGATCTCAGGGTCCTGGGATCGAGGCCCGCATCGGGCTCCCTGCTCAGCGGGGAGCCTGCTTCCCCCTCTCTCTGTCTGCCTGCCTCTCTGCCTCCTTGTGATCTCTCTCCCTCTGTGAAATAAATAAATAAAATCTTTAAAAAAAAAAAAAAGATCATGATACTCTAATGTTTTAATTTAGTACAAAATATAATTTTTTTCAGAGTATTTTTACTTGAACAGATCCTCAGACATTTCATTAAAGAATAAATCCAGTGGGGCACCTGGGTGGCTCAGTCATTAAGCGGCTGCCTTCGGCTTAGGTCATGATCCCAGGGTCCTGGGATCGAGCCCCACATCAGACTCCCAGCTCAGCAGGAAGCCTGCTTCTCCCTCTCCCCCTGCTTGTGTTCCCTCTTTTGCTGTTTCTCTCTCTGTGTCAAATAAATAAATAAATAAAATCTTTAAAAAAAAAAAAGAATAAATCCAGTTACTTCAGATGCTTCCAGAGAAAGTGCTGTATTCATTGCAAAGCACTTGAAATTTTCAATAGAGGACAAAGTCAATGGTTTTTAAATACTTAAATTCAAATCAAATAACTTAGGTTTTACTTCCTTGTGGTGACTATAATTAATTATGCTTCAGTAAGAAGGGATGTTAAAGCTGTCAGTGTTTACAATGAGCTAAAAGCTTTGATATGATTCTTCCAGCCCAGTATACATGCTATGAAACATGCCTATGTACACAGAAAATATTTACCTCATTTATTTTGGGGAGAGGACAAATGAGATTTGGTAAATCATTCTGTTCTTTAATTTAAGAATATTTTAATTTAACTGTATTTTTTTTGTATGATGCTACTTTTATTTTTTTTTATTTTTTATTTGTTTTTTATTCTTTGCCCCAGGGGTACAGGTCTGTGAATCATCCGGCTTACATCTTTCACAGCATTTACCAAAGCACAAACCCTCCCCAATGTCCATAACCCATCCACCCTATCCCTACCCTCCCACCCCCCAGTAACCCTCAGTTTGTTTTATGAGATTAGAAGTCTCTTATGGTTTGTCTCCTTCCCCATCCCATCTTGTTTCATTATTTTTCCCTCCCTACCCCCCACAACCCCCCACCCTGCCCCTCAAGTTCCTCATATCAGAGAAATCATATGATAATTATCTTTCTCTGATTGACTTATTTCGCTCAGCATAATATCCTCCAGTTCCAGCCACATCGTTGCAGACGGCAAGATTTCATTTCTTTTGATAGCTGCATAGTATTCCATTGTATATATGTATATACACATATATGCTTAGATTCTTATTCAATGAGTTAAAATTCATTTTTCTCAATAAGGTCAAAATGGTTAGTAGTTTTGTTCAAATCTCTTATATTCTTAGTGATTTCTTACTGACTTATTTTTTGGTGTAATTTTCTTTTCTTTCTTTACCATTTTTTTTTTTTTTTTGGTGTGTGTGTGTTATGTTAGTCCATGCAATACATCATTAGTTTTTGATGTAGTGTTCCAAGATTCATTGTTTACGTATAACACCCGGTACTCCATGCAATACGTGCCCTCCTTAATACCCATGGCCAACCCATCCTCCTACCCCCTTAATCAGCTTATCAAAGTATAATTTACATATGATAAAATACAGCAATTTTAAATCAAACTTCAGTGCATTTTGATAAATGCATACAATTATGTGACTACTGTCCCAATAAAAATAGAGAATATTTTCCTCACTCCAGAGTCTTCTTTTGCCCCTTCTCAGCCTCTGGAAACTACTCTACTTTCTGTCACTATGTTTCTGTCTTTTCTAGAAGTTCACAAATCATATAGTTTGTAGTCTTTTGTGTTTGGTTTTTCTTACTTAGCATAAAATTTTTGAGATTTATCATGTCATTGCACATTCCAGTAGTTAATTCTTTTTTATTGCTGAATAGTGTTTCACTTTATGGACATATCATAGAGTTAGTTTATCCATTCTCAAGTTGAAGGACATTTGGGTTTTTTCCAGTGCTGGTTTTACCATTTGCATACAAATCTCCATGTGAAGACTGCTTTTTTGTTTGTTTCATTTTGTTTCGTTTTTCTCATATAGTTACCTAGGAGTGGAATTGCTGGTTCATCCTATAATTTTATAAATATGTGTGTGTGTGTGTGTGTGTGTTTGTGTGTGTGTGTGTGTGTGTATAGTGCTACAAAATCATTTTCCAACGTGATTGTACTATTTTGCCTTCCCATTGCCAATATATGAGAGTTCCATTTCTTCTACATTTTCTTTTTTTTTTTTTAAAGATTTTATTTATTTATTTGACACAGAGAGAGAGATTACAAGTAGGCAGAGAGGCAGGCAGAGAGAGAGGAGGAAGCAGGTTCTCCGCTGAGCAGAGAGCCCAATGTGGGCCTTGATCCCAGGACTCTGGGATCATGACCTGAGCCGAAGGCAGAGGCTTTAACCCACTGAGCCACCCAGGCACCCATTCTTCTACATTTTCACCAACACTTGATATTGTTAGGTTTTTAAACTTTATGCATTCTACTGAGGGTATAGTAATATCTCATTTGGTTTTAATGTTATTCCCCTTATGACTAAGGATATAGGTCATCTTTTTCTATGCCTATTTCCCACATGCATATATTCTTTGGTGAAATATCTATTCAAATATTTTGCCCATTTAACTTGAAAAAGATAGATCTACATATAAAAACTGAAGTTATTAAACTTTTAGACAAAAAGAAAATATTTGTGATTTGGATTAGTCCAAAATTTCTTATATAGGACACAGAAGTATGAATCAATAAAAAATGATAAGACTTTATCGATATTAAAAACAAAAACAAAAAATCTTTTGCTTTTACAAAGATGTTCTTTGGGGAAAAAAAAACAAGTCACAAACTTGCAGAATATATGTGTAAAACATCTATGTGATAAAGTATATCCATAATACATAAAGAAATCATATCACTTATTAATAAGATATAGAACTTGATAAAAATACATGAGTAGGGAGCCTGGGTGGCTCAGTCAGTTAACCATCTGTCTTCAGCTCAGGCCATGATCCCAGAGTCCTGGGATAGAGTACCACATTGGGCTCCCTGCTCAGCAGGGCGTCTGCTTCTCCTTTTCCCTCTGCTGCACTGTCTCTCTGTCAGATAAATAATTAAAATCTTTAAAAAATATACATGAGGAAATTGACTTTAAACATAGCTTTAAAAATTCTTCTCATTAGCTAATCAAAGAGATTTAATTTTTAAAGTAATCTATTTTTAAAATGTATCTACTTTTTCTTAATCAGGGTTTAAAATATTCAATTTATATTATTTTTAAGTTTGTTTAATTGCTCTGAAATTTTACAAAAGTTTAGAGTAGTGGGTATGTGATGAAATTCAATCTTTCCAAATAGTCATATTACAAGAAGAATGCACCAAGTAATAAGGGAACTTCAGGAAGAGGGACTTCATGTAGCTCCCTAATTGTGGAGCCAGAAGATACAGTTCGTCACAAGTAAGTAGGAGATATAAAAGCCAACTGCCTAATTTTTGTACATTCAGCAAATTCTCATTTCCAGTCACTTCACTTAAAGGACTAAGGAGGATGCTATTGAAGCGGAATTATGTTCGGTTTTAACCAAAGAGATAAAAATGAAATATCAGACTTCTAGATTTCTATTATCCTAAGGACAAATACTTTTTCTGAAGCAACAATGCTGACCCACGGTGAGACAGTCTAGGAGGATCCAATCTCTCCTTAAGGCAACCCTCAGTTGAAGATCAGACATGCCTGATTCACAGGCCTCTCCAGGAAAACATGTTCCATCAGAAAAGACAACAGAAAATGAGCCAAAAAGAATGAGTTTCAATTAGGAAATCTTGGCTTTTAGAAGACTGATTCCAGACCTCAAGCATCCTACCAAAATGTTCCTTCCAATCAATGCAGTATTATCCCTGACCGTAGATCTAGCTAGTACAAATGTCTCTTTTATATTACATTTGAGCAAAAATTTATGGATGGTTACCTGGGCAACAGTTGTACCAGTCCTTTTGGTAGGAACATAGTCATGAAGAGGAGGAGGGGCAGGATGATTCTTGGTTTTCTTTGCCATGAGCAATGTTTGGGCTAAACCTTGAGGCAGGAAGGGTTGTTACTTTTAGGAAGATACATCTGGAAAAGGCAACATCTGGGCTTGTCAGATGGATTAAAGGAGGGTATAGGTAGCAGTGAAGACACCAGAATGAAGACCATTGTGAGAGGTCAGAAAACAGTGTTAACTTGAACAGAGATGAGAGAGGAAGTGGTAGAAATAAGAAGCAGTTGTGAACATTAATATGAGGTTCCTTCAGAGCAGCTAGGTGGACAATCTAGCAGATGATGATGAATTTTGCAAAACTGGTTCTGCTTTCCACCTCTGTAGGTATATTTTTTTTCCTGTAATTAAGTCACTTGTGCAATTTTCATGCTAGAAATTTCCAAAAATTCCACAAAATAACATGCTAATAGGAGGTGATTAAAAATGTCTTTCTACATTATTAAAGAAGTAATGTGTATACAGTGAGGATCGCCATGGTTAAATGTAATTCTATACCATTACTCTATTGGTTACATTTATTCAAAGATGAGCTAAATAAAAATGTGTAAAGGTTGTTACAAAAAAAGAAACTGATGACAATCAATTAACTTGATAATAATTGGCACAACCTGAGATAACTGATTTTTGATTCTGTGTGTACTGCTTTAAAAAGTTCAACATTACCTAGAGTGAATGAATAGATGAATAAAGAAATTGATTGTTCCTATTTCTCTCAGGCAGTTTTAACATGTGTCTTCCTGAATTGTCTCAAGCATTGCAGTGATGGGGCCTTTACTCTTTTGCAAGGCTACTCATGATGTTCTAAGGTTTCTAAAATTATTACTTCTGTTTTATCTGAGGCAAAGTTTACCTTTCTACAGTAGTCCATCACCAATTTTTCAGATTACCAGAACAATATCAATTAACAGACAGGTCTGTGTCTACATAAATACTACTTGTTGTGTTCTCTGCATATCACAAATCATTTTCTTTAAAGAGTTGCTTTAATGTAAGCGAATGGTCTATTTTCTTAAATAACCTCTTTGACATCTGCCACAGCAACTTCTTTCAAGACATGTCTCCAGAGGCAAGGGAAACAAAAGTGAAAATGAACTTTTAGGAATTCTTCAAGGTAAAAAAGTTCTGCACAGCAAAGGAAACCCACAGAATGGGAGAAGATATTTGCAAGTGATACTACAGATAAATGGCTGGTATCCAAGATCTCTATAAAGAACTGCTCAAACTCAACACCCAAAAAAACAAATAATCAAGTAAAAAAAATGGGCAGAAGACATGAACAGACACTTCTCCAAAGAAGACATACAAATAGGTAATAGACACATGAATGAATGTTCATCATTATTAGCCATCAGGGAAATTCAGATCAAAACCACATTGAGTTATCACCTTACACTAGTTAGAATGGCAAAAACTGACAAGGCAAGAAAAAACAAATGTTGGAGAAGCTGTGGAGAAAGAGGAACCCTCTTACACTGTTGGTGGGAATGAAAGTTGGTACAGCCACTTTGGAAAGCAGTGTGGAGGCTCCTCAAAAATTTAAAAATAGAGCTACCCTATGACCCTGCAATTGCACTACTGGGTATTTACCCCAAAAATACAGACGTAGTGAAAAGAAGGGCCAAATGCACCCCTATGTTCATAGCAGCAATGTCCATAATAACCAAACTGTGGAAAGAGCAGAGATGCCCTTCAATAGACAAATGGATAAAGAAGATGTAGTCCATATATACAATGGAATATTACACAGCCATCAGAAAGGATGAATACCCAACTTTTGCATCAACATGTATGGAACTGGAGGAGATTATGCTGAATGAGTTAAGTCAAGCAGAGAAAGTCAATTATCATATGGCTTCACTTATTTGTGGAACATAAGGAATAACATGGAGGACATGAGGAAGAGGAAGGGAAAATTGAAGAGGGGTAAATCAGAGATGGAGATGAACCATGAGAGACTGTGGTCTCTGAGAAACAAACTGAGGGTTTTAGAGGGGAGGGAGGTGGGGGATGGGTGAGCCCAGTGAATGGTATTAAGGAAGGCATATATTGTGTGGAGCACTGGGTGTTATATGTAAACAAAGAGTCATGGAACACTACGTCAAAAATTAATGATGTACTGTATGGTGACTAACATAACATAATAAAAAATAAAAGAAGAGTTGCTTTATTTTATAAAGAAGTTTTACATTTATTTTGCATATGGACCAGATTTCAAATCTCACCTTATTTTTATTATCCTATGCAGGTTGTTTTATCTAGTTTTCTCTCAATATCATACAACATGTCCAGAGCATAGTGTCCCATGGTGGACATTCTTGCAGGAAAGTGTAGGTGGCGTTAAGAGCATGGACACTTATATCAACAGACCTGGCTACAAAATAAGGATAAAAATATTAGTCTCATAAGATTGTCGTGAGGCTTAAATGGAATATTTTATATAAAGTGTCTAGTGCCATGCTTGACACAAAGGACTCACACATCTAAGAAAGCTAAAGCTCTCAAAGTCTTAGATATATACTTTTTTCTTATTGTTCTGCTTGTTGAACTACAAGCTCATAACCAGTAGGTGGTCAATGATCCCTCCGGGGTTTTTATAAAATAAATTTCTCTGTAGCTCTTCTCTCTTTGACTTAGGAACTTGTATTCTTTTTACTTTAAATTGAAAAACTTTCTAACAATGAAACATTTCTTCTTGTTTCTCAAGTATGGATATTCACTGTCCCTCTTATCTGGATGCCATCTGTGTGATTTTGAGTGTTGATATTTACTTTTCCTCTGATACATGTCATCTATATATTGCTAAATGTGCTTTCTAAGCCTTTATCCATGAAAATGAAAAGTTGTTTAGAAAAGAAAATTCTATAATTTGGCAATGGAGCTCTCATCAAGTTGACATCGAACCTTGAATGTAAGGTGAAAGAACTACCTATCCTTTTTGCTTGAAGTTCACTAAAGTTTGTTTTCTCAGTTCCATTTGTCATTTTAGATCTACATCTGAAATTTTTCTTCCATAGCTTTTCATGCTATACTTAGGCCTCTTTTAAAAATGCCATCTGATCCTTCATTTGTTTTTTATCTTAGAAATGGTGACATTATTCCATAATTTGACCAATGAATGAATCAATCAATCTTTATTCTAAAATTTTGTGATGTCTAAAAACACTTCTTTTATAGAGGGAGTGACCTAAGTCCCCCAAGGTTACTGCATCATAGTTGCAAAAATCTCATGAGATAATGTAAGAAAAGTGACAAGCACAGGGGAAGACATATAACTGATGCACAGTACTTTTTTTTTTCCCCCAATAAAATCTTAAGACATGTTTCTAGGAATGGATCTGTATCATTTTAACTGTTACCATTGTGACAAGAGAACTTGAACACTTCATTGCAGGAAGACTGTTGTACAATGCACTGTGGTCATTTCTCTACCAGATTTAAGGGGTTTTTTGTTTGTTTGTTTGTTTTTCTTCTGAAATATTTTTCTTCCTTTAAGAAAATATTTTAAGCTTTTTTATTCTGTCATAAATTCTGGGCTCATTGTTTCTGGAAGAAACTGTGGCTCAGAGGACAAAGAACAATTTATTAATTTTTGACCACAGGTCTTTCCTAAGAGTATTTGCTTATAGTGTGACCACCAATGACAAATTTTAATGACACAAAATGCATGAGATGGTGATTAGGTTGAAAATTGTTCTTGCAGATTTAGTAAAGCCTGATAATTTCCTGGTGTGTAATAGCATTTGTAGCCATTCTAATTAAGAGGCTTTAAAAAATCAAATAATTTTGTTTAAGTGCAAAAACAAATGCCTGGAAGATGAGGAACTAATCTCTTCCCCATGGTATATCATTGTGTAATTTTCTGGTTGCTCCACTCTTGGAGTTTTGGTCTATTATTACTACCAGGGACAGAACTAATGGATTAAACAAAGTGTTTTTCAGCTATTAAAAAGGCAGGTTGAAACCCTCAGGAGAGCTTGGAAGATCCTTTTGATATTTAGTCACAGGATCTATAGGTCTTATTTTTAGAAGATACTTTATAAATATTTTTTTCACAGTTTTTAAAGTTCTTGTATTAGCTATTTCTTTCTTTAAATATTAATCTGAGGCAGATTTCCCAATACATAAAATTAATAAAATCCGACTGTTCTGCTTGAAGTTCTAACTTTTCGTCTTAGGTATTCTTCTTACTAAAAATAAGAAACTGAAGTGTCTTGACTTTTTTCATTTCTATTTTATGTCTTAGAATGGGAAAACAATTATACCTGTGTTATATACATCATAACATTGTTAAAAGCATCAGAAATAGTAAATCATGTGAAAGTATTTTTTACAAATTATAGAATAGTGTTCAGCTGAGATAATATTATTACAGGAAAAGATAAACTCTCAAGGTAATATGGGACATAACAAAGGGGAAAATGGGGATTTAGATAAGAAGTATTCTAAAAAATATTGAGATAGGGAAAGATTCTAGGTGGTTTATGCTATAAGTTTTTTTTTCCCCATTTAAAATATCTCAAAGGACTAGATAGGGTATATTGTGTTCAGAGTATTTGAAATAACATTGATTATTGTCATAGATCATCAAAGATAACAGATAAGATTGTCCTTGAAAATTTGAGTGTGGTTGAACAGAACACTTTCTTAGAGGAGACATCACAACCAACACCAAAGAAATACAAACAATTCTAAGAACGTATTATGAGCAACTCTACACCAGCAAATTTGACAATCTGGAAGAAATGGATGCATTCTTAGAGAAATATAAACTACCAAAACTGAACCAGGAAGAAATTGAAGACCTGAATAGACCCAT
>LNAC01000814.1:290421-322928 GCA_002007465.1 Ailurus styani
ACAAAGGTAGTGATCCTCAGGGGCACATGCACCCGAATGTTTATAGCAGCAATGTCCACAATAGCCAAACTATGGAAAGAACCTAGATGTCCATCAACAGATGAATGGGTAAAGAAGATGTGGTGTATATATACAATGGAATACTATGCAGCTATCAAAAGAAATGAAATCTTGCCTTTTGCAACGACGTGGATGGAACTAGAGGATATTATGCTGAGCGAAATAAGTCAATCAGAGAAAGACAATTATATGATTTCTCTGATACGAGGAACTTGAGAGTCAGGGTGGGGGGTCGTGGGGGGTAGGGAGGGAAAAATAATGAAACAAGATGGGATGGGGAAGAAGACAAAGCATAAGAGACTCCTAATCTCACAAAACAAACTGAGGGTTACTGGGGGTGGGAGGGTAGGGATAGGGTGGATGGGTTATGGACATTGGGGAGGGTTTGTGCTTTGGCGAATGCTGTGAAAGATGTAAGCCTGATGATTCACAGACCTGTACCCCTGTGGCAAAGAATAATAAAAAAAAAAAGAACAGAACACTTTCTTGAGAAGAGTTTTGTGACCTTTTTAACATTCAGAAGGTAAGAGTTTTATGATAAATTGGTGATTTATGTTATGTGTGGGAGATTAGAGTGGCAGTATGTGTGCTCTATTCTGTATCCATGTCATAGATTATTATTTGATTTTCTCTACACTTTTCTCTTTCCCATGTCCCCAACTCTTGGTGCTTAGTATTAGAACTTATACCATTCCTTAGCATGACTGAACATCTACTATCTCAAATATTTTAGTTGAGGATGGAAATACAGATTCATACTCTCTATTGCACAGTACATTTTAGTCTTCTTGACCTCATTGTTTTAAATTCTAGCCACTCTTCCAGTTCTTTGGGGTCTTTTATTCTATTGTACATTGTTTATTTATTTATTTTTAAGATTTTACTTATTTATTGAGAGAGAGAGAGTGAGAGAGAGCATGAGAGAGGAGAAGGTCAGTGGGAGAAGCAGACTCCCATGGAACTTGGAGCCCAATGCGGGACTCGATCCAGGGACTCCAGGATCATGACCTGAGCTGAAGGCAGTTGCTTAACGAACTGAGCCACCCAGGCACCCCAGTACATTGTTTTTTTTAATAACACAGAACTCTTAGAAACTAACCTCAGATGAATAAGTTCCTTGGGAGTCCATTTCACTTAGGAATCTGCAAATTTATTAATGTAACATTTTAAGTAACGCTTTCATTTCTATGGCTCACTTTGTGGATTCAAGTATTTTTTGTACGGAACAGGTAAAGCATATTGTTATCATATCTAATGGGACCTAAAATTTCCTTGGCCTTCATCTGAAGATTTCATACTTACTCCAGCTGCTTAGCAAATGATTATTTTTGCCCAAGAGTTAAGGAGCAGGAGGTGAAATGGGCAACTCCACAGGTTCCCCATGGACTTAATGAGGGAATCAATATACCCTCGTGTCAGTGTCAGTGGCTCCTGATATCATGCTTCTCTACCTCTGCTAAGTCAAAGGTCTCTAACATAGCCATAATACTTTTACTACCTGTAGAACAATAGTAATCATGCCAAAGAAGAGATGATAACAATAGCAATTCTATCTGTAAAGACTGCCATAGAACTGAAAAGGCGTATTTACATACTGGCCTCAGTTCTGTCTTTGGAATCAGCAGAAAACAGATGTTTTGCTTTCTGGAACAAGTAAAAGGACTGATTATAGTTGGCATAAAAATAATGTCCTGCTTTATGATGCATGAATTAATGAAAGTATTAAAGCATTCTAATAATAGATAAGAAAATTACTCCACTATGGCTAAAAGAAATAAAAGTATACCATTTTAAATTAAAAAGCTCTATAACTTTGCAAGTTCACTGAAAATGTGTGGACAACAAAGGTACAAATTTATAACCCTTTATGGATTGCCTTCATATTTCAACATTTATTATGTTCCAGCCTTATTATTGCTGTATGACTCCTCAAAATCTTATGGGAATTGTATTGTTCCAGAAAAGAAGAATAAGCATACATTAAGCTAAAATTTTTTAAGGAATTGCTGTTTTTATATTAACTTATCAGCATGTTACATTATTAATTTTATGCCATTGACATTGTTTCCTGTGTTACAGCTTTGTCTTAAGTTTGAATGTCATGGTTTACTATGCCTAGAGATTAAATTTGAATTTGAAGTAAATTATTAGATTGTGGATTCAAGGAATGTAATTCCTGAGAAAGTCACAGTAGTTGTGCACAATTCCTTTAAATGGTGAGATTTGATAGAGTGTTAAAGAAAACTGGCAACAGCTATAATGGAGATTAGAACTCTAAAAAGGGGGTAAAGAGCTCTATAGCAGATACTTCTTTTGTACAATTTTGTGTCCTCCAACCTCATATTTTGTACAAGTAACTGTGGGAATAATGTTCCTTATAATCTTAGATTTGGGTCCAAGTGGGCAAAAATGACAGATCCTCATTTCATGTCCCTCACAACATTTGGATCGTGTTTGATCGGTGGGTGCAGATGAAATGCAGCAAATGCTTTCCCTTTTCATTCTTCAGATGAAAATTTCTGAGATGTGTTCTTAAGCCTTCTCAGATGGTTCCCTAGAGGCAAGCGTAGTGTCCCATAGCAGTAGACAACTCAATAGGCTTTCTCCTTTTAACACCCTTGGTTTCTCTCTTCTAAGGTTACGTTCTCAAATTAATTATCTGAATGAAAGCCTTTGTTTTATATATTTCTTATGGTTGTACCCAAGCAAATCTAATACCCCTCTCACCCTTTGCCAGTGACAATGGTTGCAACGCTCCTGTGCTGACACTCGTTAACATTATCTCTACTCCAGCAGTGGCCAGAATTCATTCTGTATTTCCAATTCTTATTTGGGAATCAGTTTCTTTTAAAAACCATAAAGAATTAGGGAAGTCCACATGCATGGGCATCGCATTTACTAGTTGCAATTTGGATGCTGGACAGAAGATAGATTTACTTTTAAGTTTAGTGACCTTCTCGTACCTCATCCATATGCCATTCAGATTTAATTTTGTGCTTCAGAAAAGTTAAAATTGTCATTGGACTTTCACAATCAGTTGAGAACAGTGGAAATTTCAGATTTTGGCTGAAATTTCTATGCACCTATCACATAAAAAGTACGTGAGAACAGTTGTGCCTTGACCTATGATGAGGCCCCATTTATTATTCTGTTTTCTCAAATGACTTGAATTTTTTAGATCTGGACATTTAAAGGTCTTGGACAGCTAGTTTATTTCCCCTGGTTCATGATAATGTTTACCAGTTTAAACTTGCAACTCCGTTATTAGGTTCTGTGTATCCCAAGCTGAATTATGCTATGACTTAGGTTCATCATGCCTAACTTATTTTGCAGGGTTCTCTAGAACAAACTACTTATTCAGGACACATGGGTCTCCCAGAACTGCCTGTCAGAACATGGGTGCTGGCTTAGTAGTACCAAAGCCTGGGAGCAGTGACTTGGTCCTGATCCTCAACCTCATCCTGAGACTTACTATTGTCCTAATCATATTGCTCTAGTCATAGACTCAGTGGCCAGGCATAGAGGGGAGTATGGATTTTGAGTAGTACATAGGTTGTCTTATGGAAGAAGGATCTCTGTGTTGTCTTCCAGAATAGGGGAAGTGATAGCTTTTAAAAGGAATGTGTGGGCCATTCTATAGACTTCAAGTATTCAAAGGAATCAAGATCTTTGGGATCCTCTACCCAGATAGCTCCTCCCTATATATCAGGGATCCAGATTTTTCCAGGCAAGTCCCAGATATGGCATACTTGACCTATCTTTGTTAAGTTAAAGACTTCATTGCCATTGAAGTTCAGCCTCAATCTTGGTTCTCTTCTTTCTTTACCCATCTACTGTAAGAGATGAGAGCTTCTCTGTGTACAAAAAAAAAGGCCCTCTGGATTTTGGTAACTTTCACTCTTGTTCAGCTGTTCATTATCTTTTGGAGGATCATCACCATTACCTAGTCAGCTAAATTCATTAGTCTGTGTCTACTGTTTCCTCCATACATCTCAAATGCCAGATGTTCTGAGCCCATGAGTGTGAGCCCTTCCTCCATAAGATATCAATTCACCATATCAACTTGCCACTGGTGACAATTTTTATTATTTTTTTGTTTGTTTGTTGGCTTGTTTATGTATATATGTATTTACTACTCTTCGAAATTTTAACAATTAAGTCTCTACTTTGTTGTGGGAACTGTCTGTGCTTTACCTACTACCAGTTATGTTTTCTTGGTTACCGGAGTGGGGATTAATCTACCATGAAATTCCATTTTATTGCCTGTTTTCACAACAATAAATTGAAGTTGCAATTATTAAAGGTAGCATCTATCATAGGTTGTATTCCGTAGAAGCAGATGTTAAGATGAACTTTGAGGTGCAAGATATTTTTAAGGGAGTTACACCTATGGAGGGAAAAGGGTGAAAACAGAATTGAGGAAAGTGATAAATTAAATTGCAACTCAGGTTCTTAACTACCAGTCCACTTTGCAAGGAACTTTTCAGTAAATATTGTCCATCAGAGTTGTCCCATGTTGGGTCAAATTGCTTTTAAAGATTTTTTTTTTTTATTTGACACAGAGAGAGAGAGATTACAAGTAGGCAGAGAGGCAGGCAGAGAGACAGGGAGAGGAGGAAGCAGGCTCCCTGCTGAGCAGAGAGCCCGATGCGGGCCTCGATCCCAAGACGCTGAGATCATGACCTGAGCCGAAAGCAGAGGCTTTAACCCACTGAGCCACCCAGGCGCCCTCAAATTGCTTTTATATTGCTTCCTTGGTCAGTCTTCTGAGGAGCCCATCCCTGAGAAGGAAATTTCTTCATTTCATGTGACTCTGTGCAGATGAAATAGACCCTGAAATTGCTGAGCAGATGCAGGCTGCTGGCTGGCCACAGTCTCTGCAGCTGCACAGTAAGGCTTTCTGTGCAGGGGGCACAGAGGACAGTGCATCTTCATGTACCCTATAGCATCTTAGTCTGTTCTACAAAACCATAATTTCCTAAGTGTGGGGGCAGTGACTTATTCATCTTTATATGCAAAGGCTGGGTTGAAGTTTTTGAATAATGTTGAAGAATTAATAAGAAAACGAACAGAGGTGCTGTGCTAGTGGGGATGGGGATGGGGATGATGATGAATGCTGTGTTGATTCCTCCGTGTGTTGAGCATGTACTATGTGCTCTAGTACCTAGGACTATTCCTGAAACATAATACATCCTTGATAAATACTTTGAATAAGTGAAAAAATGAGCAAATATACCAGATGTTGTGACGAAGACTTTATAAATACTATTATATTTAATTCTCTCTAAATTAAATGATTTTTTTTATTTTCAAAGACGAGGTTAATAGAGGTTAAGTATCTGAAAATGCACAGCAACAAACTGAAGAGGGAAGATTTGAATGCTGATCTGTCTGATATGATATTTTGCTATTAACCACTCTGCTGTACTGGGCAGTTGTTGGCTATCAGCAGAACGAGGGCAGGGTTAGTAAAAACCACAGCCCAGTGACCAGACTTCAGGGGTGGGACTTGATCCTTGCAGAGACAGAGATGAAAACATCCTTCTCTCTTGGAGTCTGTCTTGACATTCTGTCTTGGAGCTGTCAGTGAAGAACGCAGTTAAAGGTACTGAAGGATGAGGTGTTATCTTGGCCATAGGGAACAATGCAAGAAGCCACATTAAGAGCAGAATATTAACTTATCCATATAAAGCTGACTTGGTGCTGTATAAGGAGATTTCCAGGGGGTTGAAAAATTTGTCTGCCCAGATCTAGACCTGTTGCCTTTCTCTTAGAATGTGTGTGGCATAATTGAGTAAAATAAATAAAATGATTGAGTAAAATAATTTTCAGCTTAAAGGCTTAGTCTGTCTCCTATTACAGGCACAACTATTTAAAAATCTTTAAAATTATATTTATTTAAAATTCTGGTTATGGAAAATGAATCCTCTTCCAGGAGAGAAGCCACTCATTTTCAGGAAATATAAAGTACCTGTTTTGCACCCATTGCTATCAAAAAACGGTTTTTGCCAGGTCTTATCTGTTGGGAAGGGTGAGTTATTTGTTCCATTGTGAAAGGTTCTTATCCATTGTTCCATAGTGAAAGGTTCTTATCCATAATAAAGAAGGGCCTGAGTGGCTTCTGTGAGTAGGGAAGTTAGAGATTAAGGAACTTGAATTTAGCAGAGGTCAATCCCATACCGCAGGTTATCAGGTTTGTTTCCGAGGAAGGGGCCAATCTCCATTGCTGAGAAAAAGTAGAAGATCATATATTGAATTCATTAGGTTGAGGCATCAGGATGTGGAGGCAGGAAACTTTCTCCTGAGAGGAGGCTGTGGGCAGTCAAAGGCACTTAGAGATTCTGGGAGAAGATGATAAGGATATAGAGTGTGGATATCCTGGCAGATGAAGTAAACAATTTTAGGCAGCTTAGAAGAAGAGGGGAGTTTTCTGACCTTGTACTCTAGAGGATGCTGTGTACTTTGAAAACAGATGCTGCATGTTCAACAAGGGAGGATATGGAGGGAAAAGCATTCTTTTGAGGGTTCAGATATTGATGGGAGAAAAGTTCAAGAATACATCAGGAGTATGGATTCGTGTGGTTGAAATGACACAAATCTAACATAAACTGGCCTAAGCAAAAGATAAATTTATTGGCTTGTCCAATTAAAAAGCTCAGAACAAGGCTGAATTCAGTCTCAAGTGAAGCCTTGATTAAAATGGCTTCTTTCCATCTTTCTGTTCTGCATTGTTTTGGCTTCATCGTAAGGCTCACTTCCCATTATGGTGACCTCTGCAGTTCAAGGTTTACAACCTATTAATTTTAACATGGCAAAGAAATGTTCTGTTTCTCAGTGGTTCTAAGAAAAAGTCTGTGAAATATGTCTCATCGACTCAGGTTGTCTTGGCCTGAGTCACATGTCCATCCCTCCACCAATCAGGTGTGATGTTCTGATCAGTCATTCCTGAATCACATGCTAATCTCTGGAGCTGAGGATGGGGCAAACCTCTCCATTTCAACAATGTGGTTTGAGAGTGGCCAGTAGGTCATTAAAAAAGAAAATAGGAAGTAAGGGATGAATGCCTGACAAACCAGAACTATTATTCAATTTATGCTTTTAGCATCTTGATTTAACTTGCCAGAAACTTTTGCGGAAAGGAAGATTATGAGATTATCATTTTCTTCTCCTGGTCTTTTGCCTCAAAACCACATGCAGAGCCCTTGTACTTGGTCTCACACCTGATTTACCCTGCTCTTCTGGCAAATACACATCTTCATCTTTTCACAAATACTTCATTAATGTTGGTGTTTGCCTCAGAACTCTAATGCGTTGAAAGGGTTTCTTTAAGGTTTTCTGGCATCTCTCCTGAGTGCTCTCTGTGGGCTTGTTCCATTTTCCATGTCCCCCCTCAAGGCTCATCACTCTTGGGACACTGCTGGCTTCATCAATATTTGTTAACACTGTTTGACATTCTATATGTGTGCATTCAAGCAGTGAGGGAGACTTATCGGGGTCATCAGAACCTTGTCGATATGTTGTCTCAGGTACGAGGGAGTCTTTATAATAAACAGAAGGGCAGACAGTGGCATTCTCATTACCCAGTTTATCATGGAGCTAATAGGAAAGACATAATGAGTGATGTTGGATTCACTGAGGTGAGAGAGAAAGGGTGGGATGTTGACTATGTCCAGGAGAATCTCTTAATTTTTATCTAAGTGGCGGAAGATCCCGTCTTGGAAACTGCTCTATTTGGAATAGCCATCCTTCTAGTTTGAGTCTTAGGTAAAAAGAGCATTCAGTGTCCACCTCGAAGCTCACCAGGTATGCAGGGTATTTTCTCACAAACCCTTGACTGAGACAGGAACTTCTACATTAATTCTTGGCATCAGAACTGCATGATGCTTTGCCACATATACTATGAGAGATTAAAGGTGATGCAGTGCGGAGCCGACAGGGAGAGGTTCAGTTCCTCTGAGGCTCTGCTAATTTTATGCTGTTCCCTGCCTAGGGGCTTCAGATTAAAAGCTTACTAGTCATTTTTAAGATGGGAGACCATGTTATGAGGGATTTGGGGAAGAAAGCATATTTAGCTCAACTCAAAGGAATTTCCCCTGTGGGAATAGTCCTCAGAATGCATGATTTATCGATCATGGGTCAGAAGTATAATTTGAAGTATAGAGTATTTATAGCATCTAGAGCAGAAATCATACATAGGGGATTGTCAGCCTTGTCCAAGCCTGACCAAGGTTCTTGTCATGTAGCTATAGTAAGAAGATAGATTCACAAGAGACTTTAATATATAATCTTACTTTTTTCTCCCTATCTTTCAGCAGAATTTTCCATAACTATCATATCAGGAAGAATGTACCATCCCTATGCACAGACTTCTAGAAAAATAATTATTGTACATGAATGGACTTTTAATGACGTGACTGTCTTAATTTCTGACATTTTTAAAAATATGTAAATTCAGCATAATCAGTCAGGGAAGAGAAAGGTAAAACTTGTGCTGTGAAGCCTAGATATGCTCTTCTTGGGAGAATTATTCTATTCTCATGACTATTACAAGACAAAGATGTTACTAGGATCACATTTACAATTTTTAGAATTCCTGGGTTATGAAAAGGCTCATGCAGGTTAAGAGACTATAACTTCCAGGCAGGCTGCATATAACAGAATGAGATGCAACACAATGCTGGAATATAGTAGGCACTCAAAACTAGTAAAGAGAATAAATAAACTTCTCCGTCATTACAGTATTAACATTCTAGGGATAAGGAGACAAAATATACAATATGAGTAAGTTAAAATATGTGGTATGCTAGTGAAAAATTCTTTTAAAAAATTTTTTTTTATTCTTTGCCCCAGGGGTACAGGTCTGTGAATCATCAGGCTTACACCTTTCACAGCACTCACCATAGCACAAACCCTCCCCAATGTCCTTAACCCATCCACCCTATCCCTACCCTCCCACCCCCCAGTAACCCTCAGTTTGTTTTTTTTTTTTTTAAAGATTTATTTATTTATTTATTCCACAGAGGGAGAGAGATCACAAGGAGGCAGAGAGGCAGGCAGAGGGGGGGGGGAAGCAGGCTCCCTGCCGAGCAGAGAGCCCGATACGGGCCTCGATCCCAGGACCCTGAGATCATGACCTGAGCCGAAAGCAGAGGCTTTAACCCACTGAGCCACCCAGGCGCCCCCTCAGTTTGTTTTGTGAGATTAAGAGTCTCTTATGGTCTCCTTCCCAATCCCATCTTGTTTCATTTTTTCCTTCCCTATCCCCCACAACCCCCTGCCCTGCCCCTCAAGTTCCTCATATCAGTGAGATCATATGATAAATTGTCTTTCTCTGATTGACTTATTTCACTCAGCATACTGCCCTTTAGTTCCATCCATGTCATTGCAAACGGCAAGTATAGCTGCATAGTATTCCAGTGTATGTGTACACCACATCTTCTTTATCCATTCATCTGTTGATGGACATCTAGGTTCTTTAGTGAAAAATTCTCAAGAGAAAATTAGCTAGGGAAGGATGACAAGGGATGGGGGTCAGAAGAAAGAGGGTAGTCAGAGAAGGCTATTTAAGGAAAGCTAAAGGAGATGAAGAAGAGAGACAAGCCTACCTGAAAGAAGAACAAGAGGAAATACAAGAGATGTAAGGTAGGGTCATGCCACTTGAGCCTGAGAAGGAGGCAGATGAGTCTGTGGGAGAAAGAGCAGAGAACCTGAGGTAAATATTGTTTTCCCATCTGAGATCTCTTTGAAAAGATATGAGCTAGTTGATGGTCCTTTCAACACTACGAGGGCATGGTTCATGCACTTGTTGTTGCTTTACATCTTTCCCTAGACATACAGACTTTCACATTTGTGCTCTGAGAAGGTGAAATACTTTCACTTTGCATTTAGTTATCCTGTTTCATTAATCTCTTTAATCTATGGTAAATCTGCCACATTTCTTTTTCTTGCGTGACATTTTCATTTTCATACAGTAATGGACAAATATCTTACAGAATGGCCTTTAATCTTGATTTTCTCCATTATTGAATCCAGGAAAATTTCTGAGTCAGTCCACACTATAGGAGGAATACTCTCTGTTTTTTTCCACTACTTCCCAGCGAAAGGCACACCCATGTGCCCCACCATCAATGATGGTTCTCTGTTTGTCATCTTGGTAAAGATGCTTTTTCTTACTAAGTAATCTTGGAGATTATGTAGCTATTCTCTTCCCAAATTCCTTTCAATCAACACTTTTAGTAATAATCTATGATTCTTTTCTGTATTATTTATTACACCAGTGGTTTTCCAAAGTTGTTTTTCCCCCCTGTTTTATCATATATTCTGTATATATTATCTACTATTATTCTGTAAAGAAGAATTAGTCATTGGTAAGTCACCTTTGTTTGGTGAATGAGGGAGGAATGGTACGTTCTGAAATTTGTATATGATTATTGATGTAGAAAATTCTCAGTAAAATATTTCTCATGGTTCAGGTATAAACTAGATTAATTGTCAAAGAAAATCTTGTGCTCCCTAGGTCACAAATTATGTGTTCAGCTAAATAGTCCACCACTACTTAAAAGGATAAATCACTACAGGGACCATTCCTTGGCACCAGCCTCTGTCTTGCCTTTTCTCATGTAGTTGGCCTTTCTCCACCCTGCTGTTTCTGTCATCATTGACTCCATCTGGGTTCTCACAGAACTAACTCAACTATGTAATCCTCTCAAACCTTTTATAACAGTTGGGGATATTACTGATCTTTTCAGTAAGATGCAGTTGAAAGCATTGGACTGGGAGGTTAGAGTCATGGATGTTAATCTAGACTCTGCTGCTAACTAGCTCTGTGACCTTCAGTTTCAGCATCTGTGAAAAGAAGACACTAGACTTAAACTGGTTCACTTTTACTGTTGTTCTGGGATTCTACACAACTATCTACTTTTACGTGAAGTATGTTAGTGAATTACTAAGCATTTTATTCATTCTTAATTATTTCCAGGTCTTAAAGGCTATTAGTGAAACTTGTATTTCCCTAAAATTATTCCCTGAGAGAAGAGGCCACATCTTCAGTGTGATATCTGATACTCTCATCATTGCCAGCATTTACTGAGGGCTTACTGTGTGCTATATGCTGTGACAAACACTTTACATATTTTTTCTCATTTAATCACTTTAATCTTTCATTAATCCAACATGAGAGGTGCTATTATTATCTCAATTTTAAAGATTAGAAAACTCAACTTTAAAAAAGTTTGCCCCTGATCAGTTAGGAAATGCTAGACTCAAGTCTCAAATTCAAGATGTCTATTTCAAAGCCCATGATTTATATTCTTGTGCTAAACTTGCTCCCATGTGGGCACAATAGGAATGACAAATTACTGGGTACTTCCAGGTGCCGCTTATAAAACCTTGGAGGAGGAATGGATTTTCATTCTCAGTTCCACTGCCTTAATGTATGCCCTAGCACTCATATAAGCCCCCATCCAGTGAAAATAGACTCAGTACCACCAAAGGTAAGGTTTCCACTTCTCTAATTTCACCTTTAAAATAGTTCCCTTAAATGTTTAAAATACTGAATTTTAAAGAAGCAACCGATTCTCTCCTCTGTTTCCATCCTAAAAAAGACTTAATTTTTGTTAAATTTAATCCATGAATTTTCAGGCAGTGAAAGTTTCAATGACTCATAAAAGTATTAAAGTATCCAACCACAGTAATCCATAAATAAAAGGCACAAGCACAGGATAATTCTCTGTTGTATATTTAACTCGAAAGCTAACAATGGAACAAGACAAAGTAGCTCCCCACCTCCTCCCAGCCTCAAATCTTTGCCAATAGAAAGTAGTCTGTCTTGTTCCTTAGTTGCATTTCTTCACTGAAAAGTGAAGATGGCCATATATCCCCAAAACAAGTTAGATGAAAGGAAAGAGAATTGCCCCCTCTCTTTGGACAAGGGTATTGTCCAACTTCCAGGCATCCTGGATTTGCTGTCACTCTCTTTCTTTTCCCCTAGTTTTTGCTAACATAAAGATTTCAGAGGGGTGCCTTTTGGAAATAACTTGCATGGGCTCTATAGCTTGCGTATGTTTACACACTGTGCTTCCAAACTTTTCTCTATGACCTTGAGTCATACATTCTTAGATAAAGAAATAAAATCTTTCAATTACTCTAATTTTAAAGAGGAGAATTCAATTCTAAAAGCTATATTTATGTTGACCATGATGCTACCTAACTTGTAATCATGAGGAAAATGGCAAAAGAAAAAAAAAACTTATTGTGAGAATTTAACAGTCATATACATCTACTGAGTGCCTGCTGTGTGCCACCTCTGGCTTTATAAGCTTTAGGATGATTAGAAAAACAGACAGTGGCAATGTGAGATCTATCCTCAGGAAAGTTAGTAGTATGTATGCATATGTAATTGCGTACCTACTGTAGATAAGCCCTCAGGGGCATTACATTAATTATTGCTCCAACTGAACAGACTAGACAATAAGTACAAAATATTTATGACCCTTACATGTCAGCTTTCTATAAACAGTATGCACTTCTGAGTGGAAACTGAGGCAGTGCATGGACTCACGTTCCAGTTGAGAAACAAAGCTGAACTCATAAAATGTGGGTAATATGAAATAGTCTATTATTAAGCACAGAGTTTGCGATGCAGATTGTTGTATGAGGTTGAATGGAGACCATGGTCTCTTAGGAGAATCCTAGCTGGGTGTAGGCAGGTTTATGGGCAAACCGGCGTCATAAGAAAGTATGTTAATGGGGGAAAAGCAGTCAACCACAGAGTAAATGTTCCAGAGTTACACATAGTATATTGTTAGTAAGGTGGGATTTGAATTCAATCACAGGAAATTGTACAGAACCTTTTTGGAGATGAAATGGACTTTTCTTACATGGTATCACACACTTTAAAGACCGTTCAGGGCTGGAGCTCCTGGGGATTAGCTTCATAACATTAATCAAATCATGTCACAGAACAAGTCGTAAATAGGCAGAGAAATTCAATGATTCTTTTGAATAGTCCCCACTTTCAGAGACATCCTTTAGATTTCCTTTTATTTTTTAAACTTTAGGGTAGTTTGACTTAGATTTTGTTTTGTTACATAAAATTGGCTGACGTAACACAGAAGAATGGAAGGAACAAGAAGTGATTGAAAGGTAGGGACCCTCAAGCAGAAAGGCTGGGAAAATTATTGAGAAGGGATATTCCTGATTTTCTTATATTTATGGAGAAGAAACTCATTTCACTTTAATTACCCACTCGATAAATATTTTGATTTATCTCCATTAATGAGACCCTGCAAAAGTCTGGTACCTGAGTAAAGTTTGAGATCTCCAGGTGAAACATTTATTATTTAGCATCCAAGATCAGTCTTAATTCATTCAATTTTATTTCAAAATATTAAAGTTTGTTAGATACTGGGAAGAGATGCATTTTTCAATAACCAAACATCATTTATTTAACTTATACTTTGCTGCAATATGTTTGATATTATTAGTCATTTCACAACCTTAACTTCTGCTTCAGAATAGAGGCTGCCTCTCTTGTCTGCATCCTCTCATTTCTTCTGTCTCCTCCTCAGTGAATTGGTTTTACTTTTTTCTCTCTTTTGTCCCTTCTCTCTTATCTCTTTCAATGAGAGAGAGATAAAGAACTAATATAATTAATATGACTAGTGGGTAAACTGCAAATTGTTTTCTTAAGGGAATATCATGATATTTATGTTGTTGTGTATCTACCAAATGACACACTTTCCATTTTTCCTTCCATATATATGTGGAAAGAAAGCAATGATTTGCTCAGTCTCACATCTTCAATAAAGCTAAACTCTTCTGAGAAGAGCTCTGTTTTCTGATGATCATATCTTACTCTGGTAAAGGCTGATGTAATGGGTAGTAAGGAGGTAAATTTGAGTTTACAATGCAAATGATTCTTTATCATTCCCAACAGGTCCTATGCTCTGAGTTGGCAGTAATGAAAGAAGAGCCTCATGACTCATAAAAACCATAAATACACTTCTTAGTAATACTTCACTGCAACTATGCTGGAATTAACCCCAGAATGCCCATGGGGGTGTCTTATCCAGGAGCATTTACAGAAATTACTCAGGTGAGGAGTTTAGAAGAACCATGTTAGTGTCCCTTTCAAAGAGTCACTCTTCCCTCAAGTATCCTCACCAACGTACAGCAGTGGAAAGGGAGTTACTAACACTATTAAACCATGTGCAGCCTGGATCTACAGAGGGGCTTCTAACGGGATGATTTGAACCGAGAGTCCAAAGGGGAGAAGACATGAGGGAGATGACTTCTTGTGAAAGGCTGTTAAAAGATAAATGAGTGGTCAGGAGAGTCTAAAGGGAAAAAGCTTAAGGAAGGATGTTCAGCCACACATTAAAGAAAAATGCCCCCTGGCGTTTCTCTGCCATATTCCTTTCTCCTCCTTTCTCCCAACAATGCATACTTTTGCCATTTGGAAAGAGCTACTGTATGAATCTGAATATTATCTATATTCGTAATAGAGGAAGGGCTTCGAAGCTGCTCAAAGGAATAGCAGTCATTGTTTATTATTGTCCTGTCCAGCTTTTTTCATCCTTCTCTTCCAATTCAACTCTATCCGCTGTGATTCAAAATAACGACCTCAGATTGAGTTTCCATGAAAATGATGTCAAGTAAGTCACTTCTGTGTGCTGATCCAATTATTCTAAGCGTTTAGAGGGATTCGGAGATCTGGCCTGGGCTTACAGAGAGTGCTAGGACTAAGTAGTGATGGCTGCAGTACATGGAAGAGAAGACGGACATTATCTGTGCCTTCCATTTCTCAACCCCCATCTTTAAGAACATACATAGGCACAAATATGATTTTTAAAGATTTTATTTATTTATTTATTTATTTATTTATTTATTTATTTATTTGAGATGCAGAGACAGAGAGTGCACAAATGAGGGGGGAGGAGCAGAGGGAATGGGAGAGACAGAGAATCTCAAGTAGACTTCATGCAGAGCACAGAGATTGACGCAGGGTTCGATCTCATGACCCTGAGATTTTGACCTAAGCTGGACATTTAACCAACTGAGCCACCCAGGCACCCTCAAATATGATTTTTAACACTATTATAAAAATAATTTATTATTAGGACTGATGGTAGGGATCTGAAACCTGAAACCATGCTGGCATTAAATCACAGTGACTGCAGCCGATCCTTGATATTCTCGAGGGAATGAATCTATGCAGTCTTTCAAATCCTCAACCTTTGTAACACTGCTCAGCATTTCCTAATCATTTATGTGTCAGACACTGTTCCAGTTCTTTATACGCATTGTCTTTTTTTCTTTTTTTGTAATCTTTAGAATAGCATTATGAACTGGTTGCTTTTATAAGTTAGGAAATAGGTTTAGGGAAGCAATTGTTCTTGATTACAAAACATAGTTTACTACTTTGCTCTAAGGCAATAGCACTAATTGAGATAAAGATGCAGGATCGTCAGGTAGGGACAGTCACTAGCTTATAAATTGCTCTTTCATACCAGCCTCAGTACTATCCCATTCAAATTCTGGTGAGGTGATTTGCATGCACTGTCTCGTTTAATCTCCGCAATGACTCTATTGAGTAACTGTGGCTATTTCTAAACAGTGATTGGCATGGTCAATCGCACATAGCTAAAACTGAATTTATACACACCAAGGAACAATTGTAGTCCCAATTATCTTTCATGACTACATCTAAAAGAATAACTTCTTGAGAACAGGAAAACAAGCAAGCAAGACATTGGGGGTCCATTTTCATTTCCCATAATGGAATCATTCAATAACATTGTGCTGATGCATCAACACAGAGGAGACTCAAAAGGAGTGAGATGCTATATTTATGTGTCTTTATTATAATATCAAACACAATTTCATTGCAGGTGAATATTTTATAAATATCACTTTTTTGGTAATTCCTTATGTATCTTACGTCTCTTTTGCCAGTTTTCTTTTTTAATGATTTATTTTATGGACTAAAACCAACTGTGGAAATTGAAACATTAGCAGAGAGAAGGAGGAAGATATTATTCCATCAGCTATGTCTCCACTCCCTTACATAAATTGCCACTTGAGAATCTAGTTCAAGTTGATTTATTTTCATTAGAAGTTTAAAGTACCGTTTCTGGATTTGATCAGTGAGGCCAAATCATGCTATGCTCATTCTCAGTCCATTTGCTAGGAGACACATACACATGGTGTATAATTTATATGAGGAGGCAACAAACTACAAATATAATCCTTCAAATTCAGACATTATCATTATTAACAAGGAACAGCTAATTATTTCCACTGTTTCTCACAAGTATCCTCTTTGGAAAAGCAAAAACTGCTTTCTTTAATTCCTGTAGTTATTCTGCTGTTTCATCTGAGAGACAGTGAACATTTTGGGAAGAAGGCTCTATTGATAGAAATCTAATCATTTCAGCACCATGTTCTTAGGGAGAAAATGTCTTATACTAACAAGTTGCAGAAAAGAGCATAAGGCCTGTGTATGAAATGGAAAACACCAAAAATATCTAGGTATAACTGTGACTCTAAATGAAATAGAAGATAAGGATAGTAAGTGCCGGGCGCCTGGGTGGCTCAGGCGTTAAGCCTGTACAAACAAAAGCCTCCCTAAGTGCTAGAACCTCTATGTGTTTGAGAACCACTCTGGGAAGAAATCTTCAGACCAGGCTTACCTGTAGTGCATGATTTCCACTGATGTGCATCCTGGCCACAAAGCATTTCTTTCTCTATAATATCTTATGAGAAATTATCTATTAATTTTCAAATTTGTTTTATGTTTCATATAGGCATGTGAATACAGTTTCAAAAAAAGACAGCATCTGGGTAATTTCCATTCTGATCGTGCCTCTCTTGTCTAGCTAGACACTGTTTTATATTGTATTACAATTATTATAAACAATGTTGCAGCAAATGAATAGGGATTTTGGAGATAGGTAGTCCTGAGTTCAAATTAGATCTTTAACACTGCTGTATCTGTGAACTTTAAATATTTATTTAATCTCTCCATATCTCAGTTACCTTATTTTAAAATTAGGAACAATAATACTGACTTTATGGTAGATGTTAAACAAAATAATGCATATAACCTTCCCTGTTCCTCACATAGAAGGGAGCCACAAACATTAGCTTTGCCTTCTTTCTCATAACTTGAATAGTCCATGAGGGCAGCAGCCTTTTGTAGTTTGAGCTAAACATCTTTCAAAACATCTGGCTGAGTAAAGCAAATATGGGTATTCAATAGTAAGTTAAAGGGTGAATAGAAAGGAGTATACTCCCAGGAGAAGTAATTAGTTATTAACATTTTTCAAATACATGGGAGGGTTAAAAGCAAGTGAGAGATTATGAGAGAGCATCAGTGCGTGTGTGTGTGTGTGTGTGTGTGTGTGTGTGTGTGTGTGTGTGTGTGTGTGTGTGTGATGGGTGCTGTTCTGAGATGTCAAATTTAAACCAACCTTTCCTATTTTACCACGGTACAATTTTGTCATAATTTGAAATGAGAGTCCAAGATGCCTCCTTCTGTTGTTTGATGCAGGGAAGAGGGTTTATTCCTTTCAGGACCTTTCTAGGCATCTGGTTACAACCTAGAAACCTGATGTGACAATGAAGGGATACTTTTTTCAGAAGTCTGTGCTGTTCTCAGCTGGATCACATGGCCACAATGGAGGGTATCCAGTATGATATACCAGCAAAGAGTCCTTTTGATCCTTAAACCGAGACATGCCTCAGACAATTGGGATGTTCTGACCTGAGGTGTTCTAATCATCCAACATATAATCTCCCTAATGTTGATCTTTATCCCAGGTGCACTGATGCTACAGTTAAATGCTGCCTGTGGTCTTGGAAATTATATGCCACAGTAACTAATTAAAGGTTATAAAAATAAAAAGGGAATAGGAAAGTAGCCTTAAAGCAAGTACTGAGGAAGCAGAGTCAGGGGTGGACCTGAGCTAATTGGCTTTCTGACAGAGGTCTTCTCCAGGGTCTCCAGGTGGCCTTTTACTTTAATTAGTGTTTGGGAAGATTAGAGTCTTCTCAAAGCCCTCAGGTACAGTGTGGAATGGCTCAAGAGAATACATTTTGGAACAGGCCCTGAGGTCTCAAAACTCAAACCCAATGTCATCCAAGAAGGTGCAGTTGCAGCTTGCTGTTAATTATTTTTCCTACTCAATTTCCTATAACTAGGGATAAGTGGTCTTATTTGCATTTTATGGGTAATATAATGCTGAAGCTAAGAACTATTTTCTCTGCAAAGCAATCGTTGGATTAGAACTCAAGTATCCTATGCCTAACTCTGATTCTCTACCCATGATAGCTCACAGCTGGATCATTAATAAATGCTATTGTTTTAATTGCTTATGAAATGCATATTGTGTTCAATCTGTCATTGTTCTAGTTTAATTTGTTTAGTCTCTTTAATTAGACAACTGATCAAATGCAGATAAAGCAGAGGTCTCACCTTCTAGTTGTTCTAATAATAACAAAAATTCAGAAACTTATCTAACATTATATCTAAGTCAAATGAGTTGTAGAAAGTAGGTGTTTAGAGGTAATAACAGCCTCTGATTCTAAGGGACATGTTCTCAAAGGACATGACATTTAAGTAGGACCTTTTGAATAAGTGTAACTTAGATGGGTAGAAAAAATAGAATAGGAACTTGTAAGCCTGGAAAACATGTCTACTGATGTAGAATCTTGAATAATGAACTGGGAAGAATCAGTCTGACTTCTTCAGAGGCTTCACCCTGGGTTGAAGAGGGAGATAAGAGAGATCAGTATGGTTAGAGCAGATGAAGAAGACTGGCTTGGGACAAAGGGTGTTGGATTTTTACCCCATGGATAACAGGGAGTAATAGGAGGGACAACTTTGTAAGGTAATTCTGGTTTGTGTGTTCTAATCATGAATTAACATGAAGGAATCAGAGTTGGGGCTTCAGATGACATGAAAGCCTCTAATGGTTCAAAGATGGCACAAGGAATGTCTAAATAAGGGGAGGGAGTGGAAAAGAAACAATGGAGAGGGACTCAAGACATGTTGTAAAGGACAGTCTCTCTGCGAAAATACTCTTTTCAGGGGGTCCTGCCTTTTCTCCTTTTCTTTCCGCATGGAGACTTATACACGTTGTGTACATGGTGAGCATTTGACATGTATTTGTGGTACAGAGGGAAATTGATTTTCATTTCCCTAATAACTAGTAGTGCTGAGCACCTTCTCTTGATGTTATGGAATGACTTACATATCTTCTTTGTGTTACTTATATGCCTTGGGGATGGATGAAGAGCTTAAGTTTTTGACAGGAGAATTTTCCAGATTGATATTCATTCACAAAGGAAAAGTCAGGCATTTATATGACCCATCAGTTTTGCAAAAGTTTTAGAAATATTTGAAAAGGACCTCAGCTGAGCTCCTATGGCCAGGGATTTCCTAAATGAAGCATGGCATTCAATTACCCAATTTTTAAAATAGGTATTTTAGCAGTCAGTGTTGACAGGTCACAAAAAATGCATTTAGTCTCACTCGTATCCAGTCTGACTGTGTGATTTAGGGGTAGCCTTGTGCACAGGACACTCTTCACACTTCTCATCTAGGAATATGGAGGTGAGATAGGTGGGGAGGGGCATGCTGAGATGTTCCAGTAACTCATCGAGTGCCTGATGATGAGAGAGGGCAGCCCAGTGGCGTTTCCATTTTGAGATAATCCAGAAACTGGAGACAAGAGAGGTAGACGAATCAGTGAGGATGGCTAGTGTCACTACTGTAGGATCCCTGTATTTGATACCAGGAGATCTGACTTTTCCTGCCTAGTCTGAAGGAAATGTTTATAGATAACATTTATTAAAAACTTGGACCCCAAATCACTGCACCACGCTACCCCTGCCTAACACATTAGATATCTCATCTCAATACAAATAAAATACACATTTACCACTACATCAGTTCCATATATTATATAATTTTGTCAGGGGCTCAAATAAAAAGGATAGATATGAAAATGCTTGTAAAATTATGCAATACTTTGCAAAAGTAGTATGGTAAACTTTGTACCTATAGAGCCAGCCAGGCCACATGGAGCATGATTCCTTCTACCTGGCACAAGCACCACTGAGCTCCGTGGAAAGTGGGACTGTCTCCTTAGAATCTGCAAAGAGTCCCCATTTTAAAAGAAACTGAAAAACTACGACTTTAATGTAAAATATGAAATTTAAATATTATCTCAGGGCATTCTGGTTAAAAAAAGTGTATGGGCTCTGTGTTGAGATATCTGTACCAAGTAAATGGAAAATTGTATTGTTACCAGGAACCCTTGAACGGTAGGGAAGAGACTAATACTATATGAATTCTGGAAGTCAGTTAACCTCTTGGTGCCTCAAGTGCCTAATCGGAACATGAATATGATAACAGGAATTTGAGCCAAGTGTTCTTTCAATTCGGTTTAAATCACCCTGGTCGCAACTTCAAAATTTTAGATTCTCTTGTTGGCAATGGCCTTTGTTTTTAAGTGTCTTGCATTGCTAAGAAATGGAAAATGGATGAAAAAATGTATGGGTCATTTTACAGAAGCCTAGACAAATACAAATACTACTCTCTGAAATTAACTTTGGTCTTCACTTGTCAAGCAAAGGATTGATTAGAAATAGGGAAAGAGAAAAGTAAGATGGGTTACTTGTCAGAGAACAAAAAGGACATAGACAGCCAAGACTCTAGATATGGAGTGTATTTGACTAGAGCATTTGGATCAGAGCATTTGATTGGGTTTCAGAAACTCATACTTTGGGAAACTGTAGAACAATCTCCAAGGAGAGAAGTCAAGGGAGGGCATCGTAGGTATTTTCTAATACCAAATGAGCTGTCAAATGGGAAGAGAGGTTAAATTTGTTCTTTATGATCCCAATGGTGGAATTAGCCTCATTGAGTGGAATGTACTGGGTCCTGCATTGCTTGTATATGGGAAAGCATTTTCAAAACTGCTCACTTATGGACAAGGCTTCTGTAAGAGGTGATGGATGTCTATCAGTAGAGATATGTAAATGACATTAAAGTGATACTTGATGGATTTTAGCATTAGAGGAAGGAGGAAGGAAGAAATAGATGAACTAAAGGTTGAAGATCCTTATGTTTTTTTCTAGTCTATTCAAGTAGATTGAATAGACTATTTCAAGTCTGAGTGTCTATGGGAGTAATATAGTAAGGAGGTTCTTCAAATCTATTCTGGCCCAGAGATTCTCTTTAAAAACATTCTGCTTAGCTTATACTCTGATCTAGTCACTGTGATGATTTCTTTTTACATTCATTATATTACATCTTATCTTTATCCCAACTCTCTGGGGGTATATTGGAATTTACAGATAAGAAAAATGAGGCTTTGAGAGGTTATAGAGCTCATGTGTGATGGACCAGAAATTTTATTTCTGATAAATTTGACTTCAAAATCTCTTCATCACTACACACACTGCATACAGTGTCTTATTGTATGCCTAGAAAATATAGGGTATTTTTGGAGACATGAAATGTGCCTCTAGGAAAGGAATAATACCTGCACTAAGTTTGTGAGCAGAACACTTGGGGGGAACATTTGAGATTGTGTTTGCTGAACTACCTCTGTGTTCTCAGCTGGCTTCTGTGAGTTTATGAATAAAATTAACTCAAGGGGCAGGGATAAGGATGCGAGAGCAAGAAAGAAAAGAAAATCTGAGAAAAATTTATTTTTAAAATGTAATGATAGGGGCGCCTGGGTGGCTCAGTGGGTTAAGCCTCTGCCTTCGGCTCAGGTCATGATCCTAGGGTCCTGGGATTGAGCACGCTGAAGTGTGCTCAGTGGGGAGCCTGCTTCCCCCTCTCTCTCTGCCTGCCTCTCTGCCTACTTGTGATCTTTCTCTGTCAAATAAATAAATAAAGTCTTTTTAAAAAAATAAAATGTAATAATATTTATCCAATGAATCGCAAGAGTTGTCTGTCCATGTGTAATGCAACCCTGTTCTCAGTGCAATACAGAGCTTTCTCAAAATGAACTGGAGAGCAGGAATGTGATGAACATATAAAGCAGACCAATAATACAAATACAATCAGGATGACCCATCCCAGTGGAGGGAGCTGTGCCCTTGGTGCTATAAATTTCAATTTTCCATGTCTCCACTTCAAAGTAATGCAGAGTGGCCCTTTGTGATGATCAGGCAGTTCTGTTTACTTCTTTATTTCTTCCCCCAGGATAGGAAAAGGGAAATAAGAAAATCATGTGTTCTTTCTTTCTTTTTTTAAATCCATTTCAAGCTGACTGAATTTTTCTAAATTAAAATGGGATATGGTTAAATAAAGATCAGTCCAGCCTTGATGCTTTTTTCATTAACAGTAAATCGACATCTAGCTGTCTTTGCTTCCACCTCTTTTACTAAATTAAGATGCTTGAAGGAAGATGTCTTCAATATGGTCTAGTGAAACAGAGAATATATATCTAGAATCATCAATAGCAGAGGCAAGAAGCAATTATTATTTAAGTCAATATATTTATTTTATGTGCATAACAGCATGGTAAATATAATAACTAGATTTAATACCATACTATTAATTCGAGAAATAATTACTTTTCTGCAGAAAACAGTGATCTAATTGCATTGTACAGGTGTGCTTACTCAAAGATTTTCATTCCTCCAGTTACAGAAGTGTTAAAAGTCATACAGCCTCTACAACATTCTATAGTACTTTCCTTTTTAATGAAGTTTCTATGTTGATACTCATTTTATAGCCCAAAATGTACAAGCTCCCTAGAGAGGTTGGATAGATTTCTGTCAATAAATATGGTCTGAAGTGAAAGGAAAGAAAGGCAATAATCAAACAATTAGGGGACAATTAAATTGGAGCAAAAAGAAAAAATGTGATCGTGAAGTGTGCTTCAGAAGTAATATTTGAATTTGGCTTATGTTCAGAATGTCTTAGGAACTGATTAAATGTTTCATCATTAGTAGAATCTGGTGACTAATTGGATGAGGAAGAGGTTCATTCTGAAACCCACATGAATGTAAAATTTAGGATAGGAGAGACAAATAAAAGTAAGTGAATGTGTCAATTCATTTATGTAGTACTGCAACTAGCACTATTAAACAATAATTGTAATTTGCAGCAAGTACATCTGTGAACTTAAAATAATTAAGAAATTTTTTTAGAGCCATCATTTAAGCACTTCTTTACAATTAGACTTTTAATTTTGAGATGATTATAGATTTGTAGCAGTTGTAAAAATAATACAACTATCATGTATATCCAGTTTGAAAGGGAATGTGTTGTAAAACTATAGTAATGTATCAAAAGCAGAATATTTACACTGATAAAGTCTAGATACTTAACAGATATATCATCATAAAAATTCCTCATGTCGCTGTTTTATAGCTATACTTAACTTCTTGTGAACATTATCGTATATATTTTTGTGTCCACATAGCTTTTATTTCCCTGGGAAAAATGTCAAAATGTGCAATTATTGGGTTACAGGGAAATTGAATGTTTAGCTTTATAAAAAGTTGGCAAACTTTTTCAGAGTGGGCTGTTTTACATTCCCATCAGCAATCTGGGAAGGACCCAGTTTCTCCACATCTTAGTCAGAATTTGGTGTTGTCACTTTGTTTTTATTGTTGTTATTGTTTTAGTTTTAGCTATTCAGATAAGGGTGTAATGAGATCTCATTGTGGTTTCAATTTGCATTTCCCTGATGGTTAATTATGGTGAATATCTTATGTGCTTATGTATCACCTGCAATTAATTTTCTTTGGTGAAATGTCTGTGTCTTTTGCTTTTTTTTAAACTGTTAAAATATTTTTATTTTTTTTCACTGTTTAAGGAATTTTTATTAAAGCAAGAATTTTTATTTTATTGTGGTAAGAACACTTAGCATATCTATTCTCCTAACAGATTTTTTACATCCTCACATTTATTTTTAAAGCAGAATATTCTTTTTTCAGATTTTAAAAAATCATTTTTTGATTTGCATATTATGACTTATTTTTAATTACAGGAGTAATACATTCTTTTTAATTTTTTAAATTTATATATATATATGTTTTTTATTAACATATAATGTATTATTTGCTTCAGGGGTACAAGTCTGTGAATCATCAGTGTTACACAATTCACAGCACTCACCATAGCACATACCGTCCCCAGTGTCCATTACCCCACCACCCTATCACTCCCCCCACCCTCTGGCTGAATAGTCTTAATGAATGAGATGTTTGAGGTTCACAGGACATAATCTGACCATGTTTACTACACAGATATTTCCAATTTTTAATTTTTAATAAACCCACATTTATTTATTTTCATTAATCTTGTGGGGAATGAAAAGATCTCATCTTACGAAATTGTGACAGATAATTTAAGATCAGTAAAAGGTTCACCTCTAGTTACCCAGCAGGAAGTATGGGCAAACCAGTTAGGTCCAGAAGTGCTGGTGATGGCAAGGAGAAAATCACAGTGTCAGAGAAATTAAATATGTCCTAACGGTAGTATGACTTTTCACACATTTTAAGGAAATTCCATTAAATTTTGCACTATTTGTTGAGTTCCTACCATGTTTAAGGCACTGGATTAAATAGAAGTAGTGGTAGGAGGAAAGAGATGGATAAACCATGCCTTCTAGTCTCATAATTACAATCTAGAAGGAAGAATAGAAGCAGTGTAGAAATACCCATATACAAGGCAAAATATAGTCATTAATCCAAAAACAGAAACATCCATGTAATTGTTAATTGGACAAAATGTTCTTTAAGTACTTTATTTATTTATTTCTGAAAAGGTCTTTATTTCTCCTTCAATTTTGAAGAATAATTTCACAGGTGTAGAATTCTGGGTCGGTGTTTTCTTTTCTCAGTCCTTCAGATATTTCACTCGACTCTTTTTGCTTGCATGATTTCTGAGAAGTCAGACACCCAAATCCTATCTTTGCTTCTTTATTCATAAGGTGGTTCTTCTCAGTTTTCTCATTTCACTTTTCTAATCTTTGATTATTTACTTATTTATTTATTTATTTATTTTACTGTATTTTTTCAGTGATCCAAGTACTTTTAAAGAAAAAGGGTTGGGTCATCTAGCTGACATCTATCACTTTGAAAAATGTGACCAGTGGCCAAGCATCTTGGGAAGAAACTTAGACTATTTTAGAAAGAGTCTCCAGTTCTGACACTTAAGTCTTCCACATCACTTTATTCTATTCCTGGTCTTCCAGATTCAAGTCTCCAGTAAGAATTTAGAAGTACACGTCTGTAGGTGGCATCTAGCCAACATAACGCCTGACACCATAAGTGTCTTTAGGGGATCCAGGCTGTAGATCCCAGAACTCAAAATAAATATTGAATGCCACCGAGTAATCTGTGCTCCTTCTACCTTCTTCTTGACCTGACATAAGTGTGTATTTTTCACCTATCCTCCAGTTCCTTGGTCTGCCCGGGGACAAAGCCCAGAGTCTTTGCTTTTCTTCACCCCCTCCGGCTTTATTGAGATATTACTGACTTACACCATATATAAGTTTAAGGTATGAAATATGACAAGTTGATACATGTATATATTGGGAAGGGATTGCCACAATAAGGTTAGTTAACACCTTCATCCCCTCACATAATGACCATTTGTGTGTGTGTGTGTGTGTGTGTGTGTGTATGTGTGTGTGTGTGTGTGTCTTGATAACATTTAAGATCTACTCTCTTAACACCCTTCAAGTATGTAACACAGTATTATTAATTATAGTCACCATGCTATGAATATAATCTCCAGAACTTACTCATCTTATGGCTGGAAGTTTGTACCCTTTGACAAACATTTCACCATTTCCTCCCCTTCCCAACCCCTGACAACTACCCTTATGCTCTCTGTTTCTATGAGTTCAGCTTTTTAGATTCCACATATAAGTGAGATTAGCCAGTATTCATCTTTCTCTGACTTACTTTCTCAGCATTTTGCCCAAAAGATAAATATATATTATTGCAAAAGTCATGATTTCCTTCTTTTTTAATAGCTTAATAATATTGTATTACATATATTACATTTTTCATATATATATATATATATATTCTTATTTCTTTTATCCATTCATCCACTGATGGACACTTAGGTTGTTTTCATGTCTTTGCTATTATAAATCACGCTGTAATAAACATGGAGGTAAAGATATCTTTTGGAGATAGTGATTTAATTTTCTCAGGATATCTACCTAGAAGTGGAATTGTTAGATCATAGGCTAGTTCTATTTTTAACTTTTTGGGGAACCTCTATACTGTTTCCTACAGTTGATGTACAAGTTTACATTTCCATCAGCAGTGCATCGGACTTCCTGTTTATCCACATCTTTTCTAATACTCATTGTCTTTTGATAATAGCCATCTCAAGAGGTGTGAGATGATATCTCATTGTGGTTTCGATTTGCATTTCCCTGATGATGAGCAAGTGATGTTGAGCACCTTCTCATGTACCTTTTCATGTGCCTTTCATGTACCTTCCCTGATGTTGGCTATTTGGATGTCTTCTTTGGGAAATGTCTATTCAAGTCCTTTGCCCATTTTTTCAAATTGAATTGTTTGTTGTTTTGCTATTGTGTTTATGTGTTCTTATGTGACTATCTAGTAGACTTTAATATTGGGTAGTTTAATTTCTCCCACTGTAAAATTGCTTTAAATATCCTAGGGTCACTGCCTTTCCATATAACTTTAGAGAAAGCTTGTCTATATCCACTAAAATATTTTGGGATTTTGGTACAAATCTCCTTAAGCCTAGAGATCACTTTCAATAATTGATATGTTTACTATGCTGAGTCTTCCAATTCATTAACATAGTATGCCTTTTCATTTATTTATGTCTTTTTCAATATGAGAAGGCTTTCCTTAGAGATTTTGTTTCCTGGGCTGTTTGGCAGTTCTGGGGTAAAGGCATCTGGTGCTCTGTCTCAATATTTGGGAGGCAATAAGGAAACCCCAAGAACTCACCACCATGTTGTTCCTTAAGTCCTGAGTTTCCTAGGCAGTATACCTTCTGTTTCCTATCTTTCAGAGACTTCCTATGGTTATTGTGCAATTTCCAGAGCCTTTTCAATGTAAGAGGGAGGATCTGAAAGAAATGAGACTACTCTATCTTGGCATGCCTATTAAGTCTGATTTTTTTTCCTTTTTAATGCAACCTAAGCTGAAATTTTAAGCCCTGAGATTGTCACTTTACTTCCATCAAGACTCTAGTATTTAAGATACATATACATCTACACACATACACATGCATACATGCACACATACACACACATGTTTAATGGTCATGTTCAGCACAAACTTTCTTCTGCTGTGCTGTTAGATAGGCACTTCACAATTAAACAAAAGTGATCACTTAATTATTCATTAGTCTGTTGTATTATTTGGATTTTTAGTATCAATTTCTTGTTGGAAAAAAGGTCAACACTGTGGTCACAGCCAAGGCCATTAATTACCAAATCATTTCAGAATCTTATCTTTGATGTTCCAATCCCTAGATCCATTCTTCATCCAATCACAGTTTTCAGAGTAGAGGCTTGTGTACTTATAAATCAGAGATAATAACTTGATTATTGACACATTAAGTGTTCTTTTGGTTCCAATGTCTCTCTCTCTCTCCCTCCCTCTTCCCCTCTCTCTTTAACATCAATGAGTCTTTTAGCTACATTTGTCCAAAAATTGGGAAGGAATATGCAAGTGCAAGTACAGAGAAGCATCTAAGAAATTATCACCAGTGTACTGCGGGGACAGAGAGGGAATAAATCTAGGTGTTTTATAGGCTATAGTTATAAACAAGATGCAGTAAAAAGAAAGGCATGTTTCAGAAAATTACTAGTCTTCTATAAACATACTTGAGGAAGAACTATCACGTATGTGCGTTTTTCCTTATATCTGCATGGTAGTATTTTTATTTAAATAGAAAGTTAAACTTGCATTCAGATTTTCTTTAAATCTATTTGATTCTCAGTCTTTGTAAAATTGCTTCAAGGAAATAAGCATAAGATAGTACAACATAATAAATCATTATACAAAAAGTCATCAAACATAAATCAAAATGTAAAACAGTGAGGTAACAAGAAGTTATTGAGATTACCTTATAACAGCTTTTCTTTTCTAGAAGCATTTCTTATTTATAATAAAATGGTATATTATCACCTACATACAATAAGCTATCGGATTTTGCACACATGAAGGATAGAGTAGAAACATTTTGATTTCTTACTTAGGTATCTCATTTATATTATTGCATTTTAGTGTAAAAGGCCATCAAAAATATGTTGCTGCTGGTAATATACTATTACATATAAAGTAGTAAAATTATTCATTTACAGAAGTAGAAAGGATCAAATGCATTTTTGCAAGGGCTGAGGATCATATATCACCTCTGTCCTCAGGAATTAAGACTAAGTTGGAAAGAGGATAGTTCATGAAAGGGGTTAAGGAGGGTGAACAAGATGAGGAAGGATATAGAGCTAAGATTTTAGAGGCAAAATTGCTCTAAAAATTATCATGCACACATGCTGGGTCTATCAAGTTCATGTCCTCAAATAATTGTACCTGTTTCTGCCAGGTGGTTCTGACCCATCAGAGACAAAATGTAAAGTTGTCTGTATGCAAAAGCAAGTTTTCTGAAAATGAGCCTATAAAGGTTGATAAATCCTCTTGGACAGATTGGAAGTTAACCATACTTTAATTATTCAGCCACTTGGTACATTCTCTGATTCACAAACAAGTTTATGCAAAGAAACAGAAACAGTAGGATATGTATCGACATATGCACGTACATCTCCTATCTATTATCTATCTATCTATCTATCTATCTATCTATCTATCTATCTATCTATCTATCCATCCATCCATCCATCTAATCACATAGTAGGATACATATTTACAGATATATATATATATATATACATATATATATAGATATACATATGTATCTATATATATAGAGAGAGAGATTTTGAAGGAAATGGCTTATGTAATTTTGGAGGCTGACAAGTCCAAAGTCTGTAGGGCAGACTGGCAGACTGAGGAAAAGAGCTAATATTGCAGTGTTGATGCAGAATTACTTCTTCTAGGAAATGACTTTTTTCTTTCTTTCTTTCTTTCTTTCTTTCTTTCTTTCTTTCTTTCTTTCTTTCTTTCTTTCCTTTTTTCCTTTCTGTTGAGGCCTTTCAGTTTGGATAAGGCTCACTCACAGTATTGAATGTAATCTCCTTTACTTACAGTTAATGATTGTAGATATTACATCTACAAAATATCTTCACAGCAACACCTAAGTTAGTGTTTGGTGAAATAACTGAGAACTATAACCTAACCAAGTTGACACATAAAATCAACTATCATAAATTTCAATGTCATCTTCTTAACTCCTGCAGTAGTGATCATTCCCAAAAGAGAATGTTGAAAAACTGGTGAGGGCTGGTTTAGGGTCACTTTGAAAGGGTAGTCAAGATAATAGCTCCAACAGAAGTGAGGCCATTATATTTCCATTCTGATTTTTTTTTTCCTTTGGAGAGAGAGAACACATATGCAGTTGGGGCAAGGGGCAAAGGGAGTGGAAGAGAGAGACTCTTAAGCAGGTAACATGCCCAGCATGGAACCTGGAGCATGGAGCATCCCCATGGAGCATGGAGATCAGTCTTTTTTTTTTTTTTTAAAGATTTTATTTATTTATTTGACACAGAGAGAGATCAGATCACAAGTAGGCAGAGAGGCAGGCAGAGAGAGAGGAGGAAGCAGGCTCCCTGCTGCGCAGAGAGCCCGATGCGGGCCTCGATCCCAGGACCCTGAGATCATGACCTGAGCCAAAGGCAGAGGCTTTAACCCACTGAGCCACCCAGGCGCCCTGAGATCAGTCTTGATCTCACAACCCTGAGCTGAAATCAAGAGTCGGATGTCCAATCAATTGAGCCACCTGGGTGCCCCAATTTCCATTCTGATTTTGATAAGAACAGCCTCAAATATTGACTTCTTGGGAGTAAGATATATGAGAGAAAATTCATAGTTAGCTCTTCTCTACTCAATTAGGATTCTGATGAAGACTTGGTTTAGAATCTAATTATCCTGGAATAAAATCAGCTGTCCTTAGTGTGACCCAAGGCGGGCTGCATCACAGATGTTTGGATCCAGGATTCTGGTAGGATGCCTGAGTTACAGGTTGTCTATTTTAATCAAAGCAGTGCTGGTAGGTCATTCATTTCAACCATTGATCTGGAAGCTGACTGAATAGTTAACCACTACCAATCCTAGTAATGTCAATCTCTTAGTAGCCTCTACATCTGGGGACACCCACACTCATCCCTGAAAAACTGTGCTCTAATTTTCCCAAACTTCGTTTAGGAAACTCGTATTTATTGTATAAATATAGTGGATTAGATGCTGGGACAAATGAGCCATAACCTAAAGAAGCCATATACTTACTTTCAAGGTGTTTATAATCTTCACAGGGGAGTTGAATATAAGAAAATAATAATTACCTTCTATACATTAAAAGCAATGAAAATGGCATGCCAACTTAGTCATAAAATTACAGTTTAGGAGGAAAAATGGGGGTGTAAAGGGTAGGGCCAGTACAAATGATATCCTTGGTATGTGTTATCTGAATCTTGAAATATAAGTAGGGATCTATTAGGTGGACATATCAAGAATCTTAGTAAACATTTAGCAAACATTTGTGGAATGTCTCAAATACACTGTATATGCTTTATAAGTATTATCTCATCAACTCTAAGAGGTAGGTGCTCTTATTATTACACTTTTAGAGCTAACTAACTGTAAGCTGAGGGAAGCTAAGCAGTAGACCCAACATTTAAACCCAGACTATCTGGGTCTGGAGGATCTGTTCTTGTCTGTGGGCATTGCCTTCCTTATAAAAATACATAGAGGACAGCCTGTAATATAAAAGGACAGCCAGTACAAATGTAGAAAGCAAATCTGAGTAATGAGAGGTGCACTGAAATGGCAGGAAAGGACCAGATCATGATGTACCATAAACAAAATCTAGATCATATCTAGGATCCAATGGAGGGCACGAAGAATTTCCAGCAGTAGAGTGGTACTGTCAGACATGCCTTTTAGAAAACTTATTGTGGTAGTCATGCAGAGCCAGGAGTTGTAGATAGATATGGGATGGAGAGACTTAACAGACTGATGCAGAATTTAGAGAGAAACAAAGAGTCATGAAAAGACACGATCTGTGAAATACAGAAGCCAAGCAACACTAAGGATCCTGTGGAAAGTAGATTTCATAGAGCTTCGTGACAGATTGCAAACAGAGATAACTAGGATAATTCCAAGATTTCTGGAATGGATTGCAGCTGTCTTGGAGGTGGGAAATGCAAAAAGAGGCAAAGCAGGTTTTTCAAGGATGTTTGACTTTAGTTTTTTTGATTCGGATAAATTGGATGAGCTTCTAGGCCTGTGCTGTCTAAAATGGTAGCCATTAGCCAAATATAGTTATTTAAATTTAAATTACTTAGAATTAAGCAATATATTGCCAGAGGGTGGTCACTGTATTGGGCAATGTAGATGAGAAACATTTACATAATCACAGATGGGGCACCTGGGTGGCTCAGATAACTGAGCATCTACCTTCTGCTCAGGTCATGATCTCAGGGTCCTGGGATCAAGCAGGGTCCTGCTTCCTGCTTCAGGCTCCCTGATCAGTGGGGAGTCTGCTTCTCCCTCTCCTTCTGTTCCTGCTCTCTTTCTCTCTCTCGAATGAATGAATTCTTAAAAAAAAAAAAAAAGAAAAGAAAATATATCACCACAGAAAAGTTGTATTATAGGACATTGCTCTAGATCATGCAAGTAAAGATATTCACCAGAAATTTGAATATGTTTTTCTTGAATTTAGAGTGCCATGAAATGTGTTGCCTCAGGAAGTAATGCATTTTTGATCTTTGGAGAAATATCCTTGGTGAGGATGTTGGAGGGAAGATGTAATTGTCAGACGAATGGTTACATCAAATACACAAGTATCACTGAGCATGTTCCAAGGACCACATATTGTGTTAATACATAAAATTGTTACTAAATTTGAAAATAAAGATGATATATCACAGAATTGCATGGAGAAAAACAGTGGTCATTTTTCAATTTTTTTTTTTTAAGATTTTATTTATTTGACAGAGAGAGACACAGCGAGAGAGGGAACACAAGCTGGGGGAGTAGAAGAGTCAGAAACAGGCTCCCTGCTAAGCAGGGAGCCTGGTAGGGGGCTTGATCCCAGGACCCTGGGATCATGACCTGAGCCAAAGCCGGACGCTTAATGACTAAGCCACCCAGGCACCCCCACTTTTTCCGTGTTAAAGTTATTTTGGTACACTGCACTAAATATTTCAAAGCAAAAACTATCAAAAACATTGTGAAATAAAATCTTTAAAAAAAAAAAAAAAAAGGGCGCCTGGGTGGCTCAGGGGGTTAAAGCC